>JAZAYU010000778.1:0-155467 GCA_038501625.1 Corbicula japonica | reverse complement strand
CATGTGCTACTTGACAAAGACTCAATGCCAGTGCCTTCTGATACTAGAAGAAAAATTTTGGACGTCTGCGAAGAGAAATGCCCAATTCATCCCAGTAAAGTGACATAGTTCTTTTGTGATACTTGTGATAAACTTGGATGTCTTGTCTGCGTCACACTCGATCATCGCCAGTGTGAGAAAGTAAAACATATCCCTGACATTGTGAAAGGCATAGATCAAACTAAAGAATTACAGAAATTTAATGAAAACATTACGTCAAAATTAGATCGACTATCCAAACATGAGGAAAATCAAAAAGCGAATGCCACTTCCTGCAACGAAATGGGTAAACTTGCAAAACAAGAACTACAACGTCAGAGAGCCAAAGTCAACATATTTTTTGATGAACTGGAGAAGAAGATGGATGACCAAATTAAAGCCATCGAGAAAAGAAACAAAGATGCCATGAAAGCTGCCTCTGACAGATTGAATCATACAAAACAAGATTTAGATCAGATAAAGAATGGCCTATACGCAAAGAACACAGATCATAACTGTGAACTATTTATTGCTATGAAAAGGAGCAAGAAGAAGATGGCGACTTTAGATGATCAATTTAATCAAATACAAAAAGAACAAAGAATACAAAGGTATAGGCTGCTTCCTTCAGAACAAATCGAGGCTATGATGAGAACCACTACAGAGATCTGCAGTATAACAACAGCCAGACTTGAGTCAGAGATTGACATAAAGACTACAAAAGATAAAGAAAGACCATTGGTATTTGATCTGACCAAACTGCATGGAAACTACTGCATTGTAGCAGATAATGAAAACAAAAGTATTAAGGTGATTGACACAAAAAGTAAACATGTCACCTCTGAGTTAGGCATTGAAGCAGAGAACATTTGGTCTGTGACGTCAGTGAGTGATGATCAGGTTGCTGCGTCAGTTAAACTATCGTATTATAAATATCAAATCCAGTTTTTCTCTGTGTCAGCATCAGGGTTCATACAGAGAAACAACCAGGTGTATCATGTTAAAAGTTTTTATACGGGCATGGTTCATTGTAAAGGTAACATTTATGGAATTTGTATGAATATGATTGAGATACTTAACATAAATGGACAGATCATTAAGAGAATCCAAATTGGTGATGATCTGGAAGGTATAGCTCTGTGTCCTGATGGAAAAACAATTTATGTAACTGACAGTATTAACCAAAGTGTTACCAGTTTGACTTTGGATGGGAAAGTTAAGGCTATCTATAAGAACAAGGAACTTAAGGACCATCGGGGTATTACTGTAGACAAGCATGGCTTTGTATATGTAATCGGCTGGGGCACAAACAACATTCAGCAGCTGAATGCCGACCTCAACAAGGCCCAGGTTCTCATAGAAGATGTGTATAGGATAAAAATTACCTACTCCAGCATTGAACACAAACTTTACATCAGTGTTATTGATCAAATTCATGCATATTCCTTGAATGTTCAATAGACAATTAGCCAAAATGTGAATAATATATACTGAAGTGTGATATACAGCAATTCGTTTCATTAAATTCATATTAGAAAATATAAGGGCATGTATGTGGCCAAAATCTCTTTTTTTGTTTTGAAATTGTTCATTTTATAAACTATGCACTCACTTCCTCTCTTTTTCTTGGCTGTGAGTGGACGCTATGTCTGTTGAATGTGGAAATTTTTGATATGCATAATTCGCTTTTTGCTGTATGACTGTATTCTCTTTTTCTCGTTTATACTCTTCTTCTTTTTTTAATTCTGGATTCTTGTTCTTCTTGACTTTTAAATTTTTATGTGTTCGTATAACATTTCAGAGCAAAAGTATTATGAAACCGAATATTATTATTCAAAGCAATTTTTCTAAGCTATAATACACATTGTAAATCACATTAATCTTAAAGTAAGTAAAATGAAAACTTTAGTAGAAATGATGATTGCTTCCTAAAGGAAGATTTGCTGGAGATCCAAAAACACGTCACAGAATTAAGCCAACTTGGGTAACAAGCTGTTTGATAGCTGATGGCAATATTTACATTTTATTATCCGTTTAATCCATACAGTCATAAGATTTTTATCCCACGGGCAAACAGTATAGATCCAGATCAGCTGGCATGTCTGTGCCGTCTACACTGTATGCTTTTAGATTCACGACGTTTTACCAAGAAGCGAACAGTGTATATCTAGATCAGAAGGCCCAGACATTGTGGCTGATCTGGATCTACATTCCCAGCACATGTAATAACCCCGTATAAATGGAGTTAATTATATGCCTGACAAAATACCGGTAGCATTTCGTGATGTTTCATTGGTAAGTTGGTCTTAAGATCAAAAAAGTTAAATATGCATATCAGGAATCGCCATACTCACAAAATACAGGTTTCCCACTCAGCGAAAAGAAAATAGGTAAAGAAAGCATGTTGTTATAAGTATGTCAATTCAAATAAGAAGCACAAACAATTAACGACATAGAGAACCCTTGGGTTACCGCCTTGGAACGATGATTGGCAAAACAAATTACCACTGGGGTTTTTAACCATGTTCTAGGGTGCACCAACCTCACACTTGCCCCAACAGGTGCTCATATCAACAAACAAGTACAAGTAGTCTTGGGAAATAACTCCAACTCACCCATCAGCTTAACAATGTTGAATGCAAGCACACAAACATATAAAACATAAGAAGCTAACAGCATTGCAAAGCCAAATGGGCGAGTACTCAATGATCTTACCGAGACCAGAGCCCCGGGAGTCAAATTAGCATGAACACGATAACAGGGATAAAAGAAACAAATCGAGCTTGTAGGTTCTTTAAAGAAAAGATTTCCCCATAAACCTTCATAGACTCTCAACCCTTGCCACGTCGTGCAACCAAAGAGGTAAGCAACGTGATCAACTAACTGTTGACGGGTTAATCACCAGGCCTGCAGAGCGCTGTAGAATATCATGTTGGTAACCTTTCTTTTTGAATTTACAGATTGTTTTTACGAATAACTGGTGGAAATTAATATGATGTGATCTGGTATGCACAGAGTGATCCTCCAGGTCAATCTTGTGCTCTATATGAAGCAATCACTGATATTGACATGTCCGATTCCGAAAACTTTTTCCGTTGATATATGTTTTACTCCAAAATTCACTTAGTAAATGCATCATTATTATAAATGTTCCCGATCTTTTTTATTTATATGTGATATCCATATGTCGGATAAAACAGGAAAACATAAAAATTGTAAAGTAAGAAGAATCCGCTTTGTATTTGTCTCATTATATTATTGTATTAAGAAAAATTCAAAGTCTCACAGTCTCTGGCTGTTAGGAAGACAGTTCTCACAAATTTGGACTGCTCATATTTCAACCTCGCAAAGCAAGTATTATGAAAACATCAGGACATACATATAATCTTACACCAAGGTACATTGTGTGGAGCAGGCTGGAAGCCATTCGGGATATAGTATCTGACAATGCCTTATGAGTCTAAAATAATTGGTGCTTTAGAGCACTGCTCCAGGTAAAACCACAAAACTGCTTACCCGACATTAAACTAGAAATCGCATAAAGCTAACAAATACCTCTGAACTGTTGAAAGCATAAAGTGTCATATTAAAAGACTCACCTCATCAAAGTGCTCTTTTTTCTAAATAGCAAACTTATCACAGTAGAGTTCAGATGATGCATTATCGTTCTTATGTTTTCATATTCAAATTGTTTTAAAAACGTGTTTGGTAGGGTGGCAGCCATTCGGGTCTTTATATTATCTGACAATACCTCATAAAGTCTTAATGCGCCCTTAAATAATTGATGTCAAAAAGCACTGCTCCAGCTATAACCTCAAAACTGCTAACCCGACATAAAACTAGAAGATGCAAAATGCTAATTGCTGCTCCAGTTATATAGTACCTCAAAACTGATAACCAGACATAAAACATAAAGTTGAAAAAACGCTAACAGTTACCTCTGAACTGTTGAAATCATAAAATGTGACAGGTTTAAAGACACACCTCAGTGCTCTTGTTTTCTAAATAGGACACTTATCACAGTAGAGTTTAGTTGATTCAATAACATTCGTTTATGTCTCATTATAATTGTTTATTATAGATGAATCTATCACAGTGTTTCTTTATAACTAAACATGTTTAGACCCTGTGAACCCCCTAATCCCTGACTTCATGAAAAAGGCCGATATTATTTTGTGGCCAGTGTAGATCTATCAATGAAAAGCCTGTACATTTGTGAATTTTGTGTAGAATGTGATCAGCCTGCACATCTGCTTAACTCAACAAGAACAATTGTAGTTGTTGTCCAAGGTGTTTACATGGTCAGCAATCGGCTGTATATAGATTGAATAATAACAGCATCATCTGCTAAGCTGTATGAGATTGCTTTCCGTTACACATGTATTACATAACATCCATTTTACCCATATTACATAAGCGGAATGTGGGATAATTACATTGGTAATACAAAATCCACAAATATAAAACACATGTTCTTTATTTAGCATATATCCTTCTATATAGTACATGTAAAGTTATTCCCCAGCCCCCCACATCATTTAATTTCACAGTGAAATTTGCTTCATTTTATGGAGGATTCACGCTAATATAATGATTTTATTTTTTTACCAGGGTCAGTCATTGGAATCCCTAATAACGATTAAAATACCAGCTTACTTTTTTTTCTATAAACCTCCTTCACAATGATTGCAATTGAGTCATAATATAATGCCGACAAATATAAAATTTAAACTTTTACTCCATATATACGCATTTTAATATGTGCCAACAGTGTAGCTCCAGATCACCGAGCACATCCGTGCCACTTAATCTGGATCTGCACAGGTCGCATCTTGATTAGAATCCATGATGTCCATTTGGGTTACCATCTCAATGACTGGCTTATGTTGTTCACACAGGAAAGTTTTGAGAAGTAACATAGATGTTTTAGCTTCCATTAAGGGATAAACGTATCCGTTAACTCTGCATATAGACATCCAATTGTGTATATATAATCAGGGGATGATCAAGAGAGGTTTAGTAGGATTGCTCAAATGTTGTCCGGAGAGATGGAAATTATAACTATCCAAACAAACGCCCTTTCTGAAAATCTTGCATCCGACCCTGCTAATACATTTACATAGTACACAACATATCTTCACTGTTAGTATTATTAACAGTTATCTTGTTAAGTTGGCTGTCTATCTGTCTCAATGTTTATGAACTCTATGACTTTCCATCTGGAGAAGAGTTTATATAAGCGTTTTCGCTTGTTCTTTAATCCATAACATGACATTATTTTCGTTGTATTATATTATTATATGTGCATTTACCTGAATAAATACTGTTTAAACCAATTTCCATCCGCATGTTTAGTCACTCTTCCTGTTGGAAGTTTAATATTGTGTTGAGTAACTTCTCCACAGACAACATTGTCCTCTACACTATCTTCACTGTCAGAATAGACCTGTAATGTTCGCTTTAAGATTCAAAGCTGTACATTAAAATGGTTACTGAGAAAAAGTTGACTTTTACCGAAAACAAAATTAACTAAGTACGACAACATGCCAGATGGAAATAATCGCAGGTAAAGTGCACCCTGTTCGACCAGTATGCATTCAAAGCCCAGAATATTTGTTTTAGGGTTTTTTACAGGCAAGTGAAAAGCAAAACAAAAACCACCAGGTATAAAATGTATAGTCTACTGAAAGTCAGTTTATACAATTCCATCATGGGAACTTTTGTTTAATCAGACAGTGGAAAACCGTATTTTGGGCAGTTTAGTGAAGCAATTTTTGGGATTTATACTATCCACAGTGGGCCCTATACCTGTTGTGATGAAGACAAACCCTAAGGAAGTTATGTCAATAATTCTTCTGCCTCAAACAGACAAGCTAACAAGGTAGTTCCAATGACAAGTTATTAAATGAAATGTCAAGGCTTCATCTAGCAAAGGTGCAGTGAGGCTACAATTAAAGACCATCACAAACCATTGATCTGTGCACATCAAATGGACTCTTATGTCAACATAGTGCATGTTTGCCACGAGTTGATGTGAAGGAGCATGCAAATCATTTTTGTTTTGTAAGCATTGTTGCTCAAATACCTCAATATGCCATGTTATGAAAATTCTCTTTAAATATTTTGGAAAAATTTATAATAATTATTATGTAGAAGCAATGTTAATATAAGAATTTATTTGATAATTTATTATCCCTTATGCCTTATGCTATTAAAATAGGCATGAAAACTCAAGCCTCCCATTTGACAATTCTGAGACTGGGCATCATTTCAACCAATCAAGTTGCTTGCTTAGATCTGAGACTGATCTCCAATCTCAGTTCTACTATTAGGCCTCAAAATTAATCTACTAAAAGTTAACAATACTTTACCATTTCAATATATTGCGCTTCTTTATTGAGGATTTACCTCAATATCCGCAGATAACTCGGGGTTGGTTGTCAATATCCGCTGAAGATCACCATTGGCTGAGCCGAGCTTTGGCAGGAAATCACACACTTGTGACAGCACTAAAATAGTAAAATAATGCAGTGAAATGGCGTGACACAAAATCTTCCATTTTGCAATATTGTCAGTTAAGGCTTTACTTGAAGTCTTTTGGGAGTGCACAAAATGTTTTGAAGACATTTACCATCTGAATAGCCGTTAAATCCATCTTTTAGCCTTTTATTCTATGTGCAACTGGTGTAGATTTATATCATCAGGATCTTCACTTCTTATATATTCATTTGATTATTTCTGATCAAGAAGCGAACAGTGCAGATCCACATCAGACTGCACTGATATGAATTTACAGTGGCTGCTTATTGGACTAAAGCTGTATCAATGGAATGGTGACAAACAGTATATTTCCTTATTAGAATTCACAAGGATGTCAAATGAATCCGGTATCTATGGTGGCTAATCTATGCCATTTTATTTTTTCGTTATTTCGCCGCGAAATAACGCCAAGCGAAAAGACGAAATAACGAAAAAACGCCACGCGAAAAGACGTCTTTTCGCGTGGCGTCTTTTCGTTTTTTCGCTTGACTTTTCGTTATTTCGTCTTTTCGCATGGCTTTTTTTCGTTATTTCGTCTTTTTGCGTGGCGTCTTTTCGTTATTTCGTCTGTTCGCGTGGCGTCTTTTCCTTATCTCGTATTTTCCCGTGGCGTGTTTTCGTTATTTCGCTTGGCGTTTTTTCGTCATTTCGTCTTTTCGCGTGGCGTTTTTTCGTTATTTCGTCTTTTCGCGTGGCGTCTTTCTGTTATTTCTCTTGGCGTTTTTTCGTTATTTCTTATGTTCACGTGGCGTTTTTTCGTTATTTCGTCTTTTCGCGTTGCGTCTTTTCGTTATTTTGTCTTTAAGCGTGGCGTCTTTTCGTTATTTCGCTTGGCGTCTTTTCGCTTGGCGTTATTTCGTTATTTCGCTTGACGTTTTTTCGTCTTTTCGCCTTCCGATTGACATGCGCAAAGTGTAGCAACAGTGAAGCTGGACATATGGGTAAAACAACTATTCACGGACGGAAGGAGGGACGGACAGACAGACGGACGGACGGACGAAGACCATTTCTATACCCCACTCCCGCTACGCGGCGGGGGATAAAAATCGAAGGGCAGAGGCGGTACCAATGATTTTTCCCAAACATCACCACCAAAACGTTTTGATTGGTGCGAGTTTGGAGAAATAAAAGTCAAAAAAAAAAAAGAAATACAGGTGGGGTGTGATGGATAGGTGCCTGAATTCCCACCCAATCCAAACAATAAAAACATTTGTTGGTTTGAGCTGATAAACAAATAAAATAAACTAGAGCTCCGCGAGTCGGATGTGTCGCCTAACGAAATTTTTGTCAGTCGACATAAAAAATGTAAATTAGTTTTTTGTTATACAGTTATTAGCAATGTATTTGCACAAAATTCACATATAAAATAACCATTTAATTGTCTGATTGCAAGAAACATGCACAACAAGTTATGCCCTTGGCAAGAAAGGCACTAAAATCAATCAAGGGGAATAATTTAAAAGAATGACAGGAAATGCTCCATAAAGTCAATCAAAGGGGAATAATTTAACGACATTAATGGGAGAAAATATGAGCAATATTGTCGCAAAGCATACCTAACACTGCTTTTATGAAACATGCATACCAAGTTTGGAGTCACTTGAACATATTGTGACAATGTTACGCTCCTTACAAGAAATGATCTATAAAAATCAAAGAAAATTAATTAAAAAACGGAACAAGTTAGAGTTACGGTTCTTGTGCAATGCACTTCGAGTCATTGCAAGAAACATGCAAACCAAGTTTGGAGTCACTTGAACCTGGTGACAAAGTTACGCTTTGCACAAAAAATGCTCTGTAAAATAAACCAAGGGGCAATAACTAAAAAACGAAAGAAGGTAAAGTTACGATTCTTGTGCATAGCACTTTGTGTCTGTAACAGAAACATGCATGCCGAGCGAAATAACGAAAAAACGCCAAGCGAAATAACGCCACGCGAAATAACGAAAACACGCCAAGCGAAAAGACGCCAAGCGAAATAACGAAAAGACGCCACGCGAAAAGACGAAAAAACGCCACGCGAAAATACGAAATAACGAAAAAACGCCTAGCGAAATAACAAAATACGCCACGCGAAAAGACGAAAAAACGCCACGCAAAAAGACGAAATAACGAAAAGACGACAAGAGAAATAACGACAAGACGCCAGGCAAAATAACGAAAAACGCAAAGCGAAATTACGCCACGCGAAATTACGACAAAACGCCACGCGAAACAACGAAAAAACGCCAAGTGAAATAACGCTGAGCGAAAAGACGCCGAGCGAAATAACGAAAAGACGCCAAGAGAAAGAACGAAAAAACGCCAGGCGAAACTAGAAAGAACGCTATTTTGTACAGTTAAATTTTTTCGTTATTTCGTCTTTTCGCTTGGCGTTATTTCGCGGCGAAATAACGAAAAAACGAAATGGCATAAATCAGCCACCATAGGTATCCATACAATACTTTGTAGATGAGAGTAAGCAGTCCCAAATTCACTTTCGTTTGTGGAGTGCCAATTCTTCTGGATTTAGTTTGTCAATCAAGCCAACAGTTTAAAATATCTTATGAACATGTGAATTTAGTATATTGAAACACAAAACTTAGATCTAAAAACCAACGAAAATACTGTTGATTGAAAAACATATTACGGTAATTTTCAAGATCACAAATATTAATGAATTCACAGCAATTTATTTTTTGAATATATGGCGAATGCCGTGGGTATGCCGACGACAGTTGCGTATGTTCATGTACGTTTTTCGGCGAAAGTGAGAATTGGCCTGATTTTTTTAATTTTTCCGCAATATCTTAGTAGAAAACATTATACAGATTGATTCTTTGTTTGAAAAGAAATCTTCTGACAAAATCATGATTGACACAAAGATAGAGAATTTGCAGAAAAACTGTGCAAATTTTCGACCAAAAAAGTCTTTTAAGGAAACTGCCGCAAATATCTCTTTTTATTACCAAACCTAATTATTTTTTAATATTCCATGATAAAGTTCAAATTATTTCCTGTAATTATTTGAAACTTCATCATTAAGTTTCATCTTAAAGTTGCATGTGAAAGGGGCATAGCTCAAAAAACAGTCAAACAGGAGATATGACTCTTGTTTAAACCGATGTGGTTGTTCATGAAGATGATATATTGATAGAATGAATAGGACAAGTACTTTTAAAGTTATAGGCAATATTAAGTTTCATGTTAAAGTTGTATTTGAAAGGGGTATAACTGAAGTTATCGTTCTTGTTGTCACGGATGGCGTTGTAAATGCCGATGATATATTCCATGTATGAAGTGAATAGAACAAGTTCTTTCAAAGTAATGGGCAACATTATGTTTCATTTTAAAGTTGCTTGTGAAAGGGACATAACTCATAAAATAGTCAAACAGGAGTTATCATTCTTGTTGCTGGCGGTGACGTTGTTCATGAAGATGACATATTCTAAATATCAAGTGAATAGGACAAGTACTTTCAAAGTTAAAGTCAACATTAAGATTAATGTTAAAGTTGCATTTGAAAGGGGGATTACTCAAAGAATAGTCAAACAAGAGTTATCATTCTTATTGTCGCAGATGGCGTTGTTCATGCCGATGATATATTCCTAGTATGAAGTGAATAGGACAAGTAATTTCAAAGTTATAGGCAATATTAAGTTTCATTTTAAAGTTGTATTTGAAAGGGGTATAACTAAAAAATATAAAAACTGGAGTTATCATTCTTGTAGTCACGTTGTTCATGCTGATGATAAATTCCAAGTTTGAAGTAAATAGGACAAGTACTTTCAACGTTATAGGCAACATTAAGTTCATGTTAAATTTGCTTGTGAAAGGGACATAACTCATAAATAGTCAAACAGAAGTTATCATTCTTGTTGAAACAGATGTTGTTCATGAAGATGTTATATTTCAAGTTAGGTGAATAGGACAAGTACTTTCAAAGTTATTGGCAACACTATGTTTCATGTTAACGCTGGGGGACTACTGGACGAAGCCAACGACGACGACGTCGCAGGACAATAGTATCACTATGTGACTACATGCTATCACAGGCGATACAAAAATATGTATCATGCTCAACGGTCTTCAAAGTGAGTAACTGATAACAGCGCCTATTAAAAGTACGAGGAGACTTTCTACAGCCGCCACAAAACACAAAAACACGCTACTATAATGTTTAAATAGATTAAAAAGGGAAATTTGAAAGCCATGAAAATGTAATCTCGGTATATTGAAAAATTCATGATCACAAATACTATTCAATTAAAAGAAATTTATTTTCCGAATGACAAAGAAATGCTTTGAAATAAAATGTAATAGAGTATTTTAACATAAGAAATTGTTGGATTGTTTCAATACTTTCAAAGAACATTTTAAAAAATTAACCAGGGCTATTATTGCAGTGATTTAAAAAAAGACAAAGGTAATTGACTGACAAAACTATTTGATTTGTTTTTATTTCCTGAATTTTGATTTAAAACATCTTTTCACAGGTCCTCTAAACTTCGGATATCTTTGTTGATGATAAGATCATTATGATCATGTTAATGCAAAGTTTGCAGTTTAAACCCTTTACTCAATAGATACAGCTGTTTTCATACGAACGAAAATTGAATATCAAGATTAGCCGGCACCTCTGATCAGGATCTACGCTGTTCGCTTTTGGGTTCATAAGGTTATTTCCGACCAAGAGCAAACAGTGTAGAGTCAGTCATCTGATCAGGATCTACACCATTTTTTTATTCATCAGGTTATTTCTGACCAAGAAGAGAATATTGTTTTGATCCTTAACAGAGGACCTTGAACTACACTGTTCATATATTAAAGACCAGTCTTAAAGACAAGCATTCGATTGGCTGAAATGAAGACAAGTCTCCTTTCAGCCAATCAGATGCATGAAATTTAAGGCTGGTCACCAATTTTAGTTTTATGAGCTTGGGCCATCATTTATTTCATAAACTGGGTTTTAGATTTAGTATACATTCGAACATTAATTTATTAACTATAAATGTAAATTCATTCTAATCTGTATGTTTAAATATAAAAATAATCGGGGTCGTCTTGAGCAAAATGTTAATCAATACTTTGAAAACTATTTAAAACCAGATCATCTTACCTGACAATACACTAACAATGCACCAGGAAGTAAAAATACTGTGTTAACAACTGCTGATTATTTAGTGTACATTATTTGGAAAATTAGATAAAATTTAAAATGTAACTGTATTCAAAGAGTATATATCAAGAAAATATACCAATGGAAAACATATTTTGAAGCACTCCAGTGATAAACATTTACAATGGCCATGTCAGGAAGTCGTTCTATACTTGGAGCATCCGATGAAGTCAGGGACATTTACTGTGAACCTTGTCATCAAGCTGGACAGCTAGCAGTTGCCGAGGGTTACTGTGTGGACTGTCCGGAATATCTGTGCGGTCAGTGCTACAAAATCCATCGCAGGAATAAAATCATGGCAAACCATGTGCTACTTGAGAAAGACTCAATGCCAGTGGCTTCTAATACCAGACGTCTGGACTTCTGCGAGGAGAAATGCCCAATTCATCCCAGTAAAGTGACAGAATTCTTCTGTGAGACCTGTGATAAACTTGGATGTCATGTCTGTGCCACACTTGATCATCGCCAGTGTGAGAAATTAAAACATATCCCCGACATTGTAAAAGACCTAGAACAAAGTGAAGAGTTAAAAAAGTTTAATGAAATCATTAAGTCAAAAGCAGATTGGCTATCTAAACTTGAAGAAAAGCAAAAAACAAATGCCAATTCCTGCAACGAAATGGGGAAACTTGCAAAACAAGAACTACAAAGTCAGCGAGCCAAAGTCAACAAATTCTTTGATGAACTGGAAAAGAAGATAGATGACCAAATTACAGCCATTGAGAAAAGAAACAAAGATGCTCTTAAAGCTGCCTCTGACGAATTGAATCATACAAAACAAAATTTAGATCAGGTAAAGAATCATGTAGAAGCAAAGAGCACAGATCAAAACTGTGAACTGTTTATTGCAATGAAAAGGAGCAGTGAGATGTTAAGGACTTTAGAGGATCAATTTAATCAGATACAAAAAGAACAAAGAATACAACGGTATACACTGCTTCCTTCAGAACAGATCGTGGCTATGATGAGAACCACTACAGAGATCTGCAGTATAGCAACAGCCAGACTGGAGTCAGAGAATGACATAAAGGCAACAACAGATAAAGCTAGACCATTTATAAATAGTTTGACAATAGTGCACGGGCACTACTGTGTTGTAACAGAGTATCAAAACAAAAGTATTAAGGTGATTGACACAAAAAGTAAACATGTCACCTCTGAGATGGGCATTGAAGCCGAGAGGATTTGGTCTGTGACTTCAGTGAGTGATGGTCAGGTTGCTGCCTCAGTTAATCTATCAGGTTATAGAGATCAAATCCACATCTTCTCTGTGTCAGCATCAGGAGTCATACAGAAAAACAACCAGCAATATGATGTTAAAAGTATTTATACAAGCATGGTTCATTGTAAAGGTAACATTTATGGAATTTTTATGGGTAGGATTGAGATACTCAACATGAATGGAAAAATCATTAGGACAATCCAAACAGATGGTTTTCTGGAAGGTATCGCTCTTTGTCCTGATGCAAAAACAATTTATGTAACTGATATTAAGAACCACAGTGTTATCTGTTTGACCTTAGATGGAAAAGTCAAGGCCGTCTATAAGGACAAGGACTTGAAGGACCCTCAGGGTATTACTGTGGACAAACATGGCTATGTCTATGTATGTAGCTGTGGTACACACATTCATCAGCTGACTGCAGACCTCAACAAGGTCCAGATTCTCATAGAAGATGCTATTGGGTTTACAATTACCTACTCCAGCACTGAACACAAACTTTACATCAGTATCGGTAGTCAAATTCATGTTTATTCCTTGAATGTTTAATAGACAATCGACTTAAAGTGAATATTAAGTATACTGAAGTGTGATAAAAGCCAATTCATTTCCATAAATTCATATTAAAAAAAGGAAAAGAACAGTTATGTGGCAAAAAATCCCTAGTCTGTTTAAATTGTTCATTTTATAAACCATGCTCTCTCTTCCCCTCTTCTTCTTAACTGTGAGGGGATGCTGTGTCTTTTGATAGTGGAATTTCCTGATATGCATATTTCAATTTTTTTATGTATGACTGTACTGTATTCTCTTGCTTCATTTTTATACCCTTTTTAAAATTATGTATTCTTGTTCTTCTTTAATGAATTAAAGCTTAAATAAAAAACTACTGTTAAGTGTTTAAGTGTTCCTATAACATTTCAGAGCAGAAGAATAGTGTTACTAAATTTTAATATTTCTTAACGATAATACACATGTAAAATACATTAATCTTATAGTGAGTAAACTGAAAACTTTAAAAAGCTTTAGTAGAAATGATGATTGCTTCCTAACATAAAGATTTGCTGAAGAGATGAAAAAAGGTCACATAACTAAGCCAACTCAGGTAACAGGCTGTATGAAAGCTGATGGCAATATTTACATTTTATTATCCCTTTAATCCATACATCAGATTGTTATCCTACGGGCAAACAGTATAGATCCAGATCAGCTGGCATATCTGTGCAGTCTGATCAGAATCTACACTGTTTGCTTTAAGATTCACTAAGTTTGACTAAGAAGTGAACAATGTAGATCTAGATCCGATGGCACAGATATGCTGGCTGACCTGGATCTACATTCCTAGCACATGTCATAACCCCGTAAACATGGAGTAAAATACCGGTATATGCCTGACAAAATTCCATTACACATCGTGATGATTCTTTGGTAAGTTGATCTTCAGATCAAGATGATGTGATCTGGCATGTGCAGAGTGATCAGGGATCTGGCATGTGCAGAGTGATCAGGGATCTGGCATGTGCGGAGTGATCAGGGATCTGGCATGCGCAGAGTGATCTGGGATTTGGCATGCACAAAGTGATCTGGGATCTAGAATGCGCATAGTGATCCGGGATCTGGCATGCGCAAAGTGATCCATGATATGGCATGTCAGTGATCCGGGATCTGGCATGCTCAGTGATCCGGGATCTGGCATGCGCAGAGATCCGGGATCTGCGTGCGCAGTAATCCGAGATCTGGCATGCGCAGAGTGATTTTGGATCTGGCATGCAAAGAGTGATCCGAGATCTGGCATGCGCAGTGAAAACCGGGATCTGGCATGCGCAGCGTGATTTGGGATCTGGCAAGCGCAGAGAGATCCGGGATCTGACATGCGCATTGATCTGGGATCTGGCATTCGCAGTGATCCGGGATCTGGCATGCGCAGTTATCCGGGATCTGCGTGCGAAGTGATCCGGGATCTGGCATGCGATGAGTGATCCGGGATCTGGCATGAGCAAAGTGATCAGAGATCTGGCATGCGCAGTGAAAACCGGGATCTGGCATGCGCAGCAAGATCCAGGATCTGGCATGCGCAGAGTGATCCGGGATCTGGCACGCAGAGTGAATACAGGATCAGGCATGCCCATTGATCGGGGATCTGGCATGCCCATTGATCGGGGATCTGGCATGCTCAGTGATCAGGGATCTGGCATGCGCAGAGTGATCCGGGATCTGGCATGCACAGTGATCCGGAAGCTGGAATGCGCAGTGATCTGGGATCTGGCATGCGCAGTGATTCAGGATCTGGCATAGCATGATCCGGGATCTGGCATGCGCAGAGTGATCCGGGTTCTGGCATGCGCAGCGTGATCCGGGATCTGGCATGCGCAGAGTGATCAGGATATGGCATGCGCAGTAAAATCAAGGATCTGGCATGCGCAGAGTGATCCAGGATCTGACATGCGCAAAGATATCCGGAACCTGGCATGCGCAGAGTGATCGGGGATCTGGCTTGCGCAGAGTGATCGGGAACCTAGCATGCGCAGAGTTATCCGGGATCTGTCATTTGCAGTGCAATCCGGAATCTGGCATGAGAAGCATTATCCGGAATATGGGATGCGCAGAGCGATCCGGGACCTGGCATGCGCAGAGTGATCGGGGATCTGGCATGTGCAGAGTGATCAGATATCTGGCATGCGCAGAATGATCCGGGATCTGGCATGCGCATAGTGATCGGGGAACTGGCATGCGCAGAGAGATCCGGGATCTGGCATACGCAGTGATCCGGGACCTGGCATGCGCAGAGTGATCCGGGATCTGGCATGCGCAGAGAGATCCGGGACCTGGCATGCGCAGAGTGATCTAGGATCTGGCATGCGCAGCGATCCAGGATCTGGCATGCGCAGTGATCTGGGATCTGGCATGCGCAGATTATTTCGGGATCTGGCAATTGCAGTGATCCGGGATCTGCGTGCTTAGTGATCGGGGATCTGGAATGAGAAGAGTTATCTGGGATCTGGCATGCGAAGATTGATCCGAGATCTGGCATGCGCAGAATGCCTCGGGATATGGCATGCGCAGTAAAATCCGGGATCTGGCATGCGCAGCGTAATCCGGTATCTGGCATGCGCAGAGTGATCCGGGACCTGGCCTACGCAGAGTGATCTGGGATCTGGCATGCGCAGAGCGATCCGAGATCTGGCATGCGCAGTGGTCTTGGTTCTGGCATGCGCAGTGATCCGGATCTGGCATGCGCAGTGATCCAGGATCTGGCATGCGCAAATATCAGGGATCTTGCATGCGCAGAGTGATCAGGGATCTGGCATGCGCACAGTGATCCGGGACCTGGCATGCGCAGTGATCCGAGGTCTGGCATATGCAGTAATCAGGGATCTGGCATGCGCAGAGTGATCCGGAATCTGGCATGCGCAGAGTGATCTGGGATCTTGTATGCGCAGAGTGATCCGGGATCTGGCACGCGAAGAGTGATCCGGGATCTGGCATGTGCACGATGATCCGGGATCTGGCATGCGCACAGTGATCCGGGATCTTTCATGCGCAGTGATCCGGGATCTGGCATGCGCATAGTGATCCGGGCCAATCTTGTGCTCTATATGAATCAAGTCACACATATTGACGCGTGTTAAATATGCATGCACAATAATGTTAATGTGACTAATGTGACTTATGTCCGAGATTTGGACTTTATTTCAATCTTTAATGTTTGCCAATCAAGAAACGTGAGGGGCCGTCACACTACGAAGTTCTGGTCAACGTTCTCCGAACGTTTCAATCGTTCATTTTTATCGTTCTAAAATGAGGATGACACATCTGGCGTGTTATTAATGTTGAGTCTAGCGTTCTACGCCGATGCCCGGCAATCACCGACGTTCACTAGCGTTCACACAACGCACTTCTGGCGCTATCCCAGCAACCATGGACGAATAACAACGTTTCCTCAAACGTCGTAGAACGCTGGCCATAACGTCATATTGTGACGGGCCCATTAGGGATTTTTAGAGTTGTGGATTGAAGGAAGAGAGCAGGCTAAGAAAATATCCCGCATTTCTGGGGCGGATGATCCCATTGCTTATTTCGGATTAACAAAAATATGGGGTGGGGGCGCACAGAGATATGACAGTTTCCTTAACCCACATATTTGGTTTCGTTCATAGCTTATGTCTTTTGTTTGATTGTGAGGCTGGGGTAAGTACAAGTTAGTCTACTTCCGAAAACTTTTTCCGTTGATTTATTTTTTAATCCCAATTTCACTAAGTTAACAAATCGTTATTATAAATGTTCCCAATCTTCTATATGCTAATACATATATGTCAGCTAAAACAAGAAAACCTCAAATTTGTAGATTCAGAGCAGCCTGCACATCTGCTAAATTCAACAAGTAGTTGTAATTTTTAAGGTGTTAAAATAGTCTGCAATCTACGGTATATAGATTGAATAATAACTGCATTTATGTTGTCCTTCAAACAAATAAATGCCGTTTATTTTTGCGAGTGCATTTCACTGTGTCAAGGTCTGCTGTAAGCCACTAAACAACAATAGCGTGTGAAGACGACTACGATATTATACACGGTATCTCACTTTGTAAACCCCAACACGTGGTCTTTCATTTTCTTGCTGGATTTCGTGGTGTCAACATCGATAGAAAACTTGTCTTTATTTATATTCAAGTAATATAAATATGTAAAGATCTGTAGTCGTGATCCACATGTTCTGCTGCTAGAATTTATCTTTCAGGCATATATATGTGCAGTAACAAGTCACGTACAGGAACCAGACAATCCGCATTAACGTGGACATGATTCACCGATCCTCAGATAAAATGAAAACAAACAACTGTAACACCGGGGACACGATTTGCCAGGGTGACGTCAAACCCGAGTCCATACCAACAATGTACAATACCATGGACAGTATCTGCTTGTGTGAAGCCAGACACAACTGATGAAACTTGATTAAACAAACACAAAAATTAGATATGAAATGACGTGCAACACAAAAAGTAATGCTAAAGCATTCCAAAATTTAGACTTGAAACGTTTAACTGACAGACATTTATATTGATCAACAATTACATTCGATGTCGCGATATTCGTTGCACAAACTGTGTGAAACATGTACCCATAATCTATTACCAGATAGCATAAGGATACACAATATCTCATTCATTGTGCACATATATCCGGAAAATTATTTCTTTCGTTAAAATCTAGATATTGCAAAACGAAAAAAAAATTAAACAACTGTAATGCTGTAAACTATAACTGATTTTGGTTAGGAAGACAGTCAGGTTATATGTCGTTTTATAACAAAGAATGAATTAATGGCAAATGCGGGAAAATAAAATATTTGTTCGATTATAAACATTTATAAAAAAAATAACAAGGTTTATCTTTTTTTTTTTTGTTAAAATTCTGCTGAAAACAACATTGAACATACTCTTCGTCACATGACTGTCTCGTTTTCGATAACGTACTATAAATATAAGATTAAAATAAATACACAAGGAAGTATACTGTGTATCCTTATTCTCATATTAATATAAAAAAGTAATGTTCATCCAAGGTGGAGGAATCTGATTACTTTGCACTTTAGCTGATGCTCGGTTCCTCTACCTTCTGTATCGCTGGGATACAGCCGATGCTGAAAATTACAAAATAACAGAGGAGATCATTTTAAAGGGAGGTTACTCGTTGGCGAACTCCCTTCGTAATTTGCATTTTTCTTTGATCAAGAATACTTAATTTTTGATTAACAAAGATTGTGTAACCTTAGCCTTACACAGAAAGAAAAGAATTTGATGTTCACCCAAGGGGAGGAAATGGATTACTCTGCATTTGGGCTGGTTTCTGGTTTCTCTTTCTTCTGTATCACTTCGCATCTTAGCTGGGATACAGCTGACGTTGAACATTGCAAAAAAAAACAACAACAACAACAAAACACCTATATTTTATAGGAAGGTAACTCGTTGGCGAACTCACTACGTTATGTACAATTTCAAGCCCTTCAACACACAGAATGTGCATATCAGGCATGGCACATTATTTGAAAACAGGCAAATTACACCATATACAATCTTTGTGGGATTCAGTTTCCCCTTATATTTATATAAAATCATTATATAAAATCATTATCATATGTGTACTATATGTGCCATGTTTAACTTTCTATTTTGAAATAAAATATCGCGGCCTTATTCCATCATATAATTTTTTGTCATTAATTAGTTGTGCGTATAAGTAAGGTGGGTAAATAGGGCTGCTGACTTGCTGCGAAGAAGTCGTTGTCTCAATATTCTGGGGTTCGAACCTCCAGTATTAAAGCATGTCGGCATCCACTTAACCAGTACATACTATTAAAGCAAGTTACATAAGTCTTGATTCGAACACGTCAGGTTTATTTACAACTCTCAAGAAAGAACATCCAGCCGTAACTTAGAGCAGCATTCGCATAAAATAACAGCATCATCTGCTAAGCTGTACGAGATTGCATCCTGTTACACATGTATTACATAACATCCATTTTACCCACATTACATAAGCGGAATGTGGGATGATTACATTGATAATACAATATTTACAAATATAAAACTCATACATTTTAATACACATTGAAATAATTGTTTTTCATTTTATAAAGGATTCGAATTAATTTAATGATTTTCAAGACGGTATTAAGTAGCGTGAATATATTAATGCTGCTTAGTTTGGATATATATTAACAGTCTTTTTGTTTTGTGTCCAGGATAGATGCGCATGCTTAATATAGCGCTTGCGCAATGTGAAGTAACGCCAATGTGGGTCGCCATAAGAACTAAATAATTTGATTACAGGAATCTAAAACTCTTCATCGTTAGCTTCATGATTTAAAAGAAGTTACATACAGATTTGTGTATAACAATTTTATCATTACGAAGTATGAAACATAAATGAATTAGCATGTCCCGTACTGCGGAAAAAAAGTAGGTCATCAGACATTGCAGCGTGTTGTAGAAAACGAGTGAACACTGTTAGCGACTGCTGACTTTCTTGTGATAATCAAAAGTTAGTTATTCGATCGGCATTTATTCTTACTGAGAAGAAGCACAGTTTCCCATGTATCTTTCAGTTCCATTGATTCCTTGTTTTAAATTGTTATCTTAGGATACTGAGAAATCGATACCGGATGTTTACACAATTTGAAAGGGGGTAACACTAAATACCGAAATACACTTTTTACCGAAAGACACCGAAATACACTTTTGAATACCGAAATACACGTAATAATTGGTAATTAAAACAACGAATTTAAATAAATCTTGGACATTTATTTCATATATACTAATATTATAACATATTATCTTATTTAAACAACAAATAATGCTTTATTTTAAGTGTATTTCGGTAAACAAAGTCTATTTCGGTATCTTTCGGTAAAATAGTGTATTTCGGTATTCAGTACTACCGATTTGAAATAACTAATATTAAACTCTTTGACTAAATGGTGGATTTAAGATTCATTTCGGTAATGAATGACTGGTATTCAGTTTGGAAGAATTGATTAAGTGAACATCTTTTTGTAGACCAAGATTATATTGAAATATGGAAATTAATCAAGACTCACTGCTGAAAATAAAGTGTTGACAAATAGCTGTTTTTTACGTTTTGATATGGACAGTGTTGGCTGTTGCTGTGCATATAGGAACATATAAGATAGCAAGTGCATTTTATTGTCTGGCCTACAAATAAAATAAAGAAGCAACGCAACCTCTTCTGAGAGAGGAGTCACTGCTAGTTGAAGCTTACTTTTAGACCAAGTCCATATTGGTTACACATGTGATGTGAGAATGGCTCATAATCCAAAGGTAGGAGGATTTTCGTTGTCGGCTAATTTGGTAAAGAAATGGTCACTTACATTTATTTCACAGAGAAAATTATATAATTCACTGGAAAACATAAAATAAATAGTGGTCGATATCTCATATAATTTGATAGTATTAGTTTGTAATGTGTTCAAGGATTCTGCATGTAAAATAAGTCTTGATTTATTCACGAATGTTTTATCATGAATTTTGCCCGAGAAGTATTTATCGTATTAAATTTAATATATTTTGCAATAAATAGTGTTTTCTGACGAGATGCCTTTAAATGTTTTCCGAACAAGTCGCTTTCAAAATATGTGGTAACTTTATAGTTTCTTTTGAATTATATAGGTCCCAAAACATTTTTCATAATACATGTATGTGTAGTTTTATAAAAAGTTTCAAGCTTTTTTTGTATGAGTTTTTATGTGGCCTGATCTCTGAGTCTCTTAAAATGATGCAACGTTAAAGAATGTTGGATGTAATCATCTTGTAGTGTTTTTATAATGCATTTTTCTCCTCACCAGTGTTTAGATTTCTGTCACGTTATTATGTAAATATTACAAACTCAATCAGATTTAAGCTGCATTTCAGTTGTTCTTTTTAACAGCATTGAAATAAGTAAAGTTATGGAATGAAAGGAATTGATAAGCAGCAGATAACTTCCAGGCTTTCAATTTTTCACATTACCGCCTTTTGAATATGCAAAATTGATACAAAGGTTAATTGTGTTGCTTTTATTCGCTACAAGTACCAACTATATTGTGGATTGTGATCGGAATGAGATGCTCGGAGTGTGTTCTATAAATAAAAAATGCCTTAGTGGGATGCATTTCATTATTATTATTATTATTATTATTATTATTATTATTATTATTATTATTATTCTTTTTTCTTAAAATTTTTCAAAATATAGTGTATTGCATATTTTACATAAAAATATGAAATCTCTCTGTGAATAAAGAATTATTTTTTAAATTATTTTAACAGAAATTAACACAGTTTCATGTTTTTGTCATGAGCTATTCAGTAAGAAATTTCAGAAAATATGTGTTAAAAAGATTACCCCATCATGCAAAAAAAGGTTCCAAAGTGAAGTTCACGGTCTCCTGTACTAGAGGAAGCCTGAATGTCTTCAAGTTATAATATCGCTTCCATCAATTATATGGTAAAATTAATATATACTGTTGTTTTTAAATTATATATTTTGTAAACAAATTTATTACATAAGAATTGGGGAAAAGGTTGTATTCTAAATGGTCATTGAAAAAAATGAATAAATGGTTCAGTTTTCTCTGACCAATAGACCGTCTGTAAAACAGCAAGTTACTGTTTTACTTTTTCTTGTTCTATTTGACCATGGTCAGACATTAGAATCTCTAATAAATATTTAAATGCCAGCTTATTTCTTTTCTAGTATTTTCTTTTTCTGTAATCAATAAAAATCCTCCAAAATGATTGCACTTGATTCATAGTGTCAGTAAATATAAAATTTAAACTTTTACTACATATATTTAATTTTTAATACGTTTGCCAACAATGTAGATCCATATCAGCCAGCACATCCAAGCTGTCTGATCTGAATTTGAACTGGTCGCATTGAAGTTAGAACCAGATTGAAATTGCCATCTCAAGGATTGTCCACACAGGACGATTTTCTTGGGAGTTTTTAGAAGAGTTTACATAGGTGTTTTAGCTTTCAGTATGTGAGAAACTTCTACCTTGACTCTGCATCTAGACATCTAATATGTATTTATAATTTGCGGCGGATCCAGAGAGAGGGTTCAGTAGTGTTGCTCAAATCCCCTATGTGGGCAGCAATCTTTAATTTTCATGAAAATTTTGGAAAAGTTGGAAACTATAGCTCCCCTAAGACTTCCCCAAAAAAGAAAATTTCTGGAAATATTGCATCACTTCCTGCTAATACATGTACATAGTACACAACATATCTGCACTGTCCATGTTATCAGCAGTTAACTTGTATAGTTGGCAGTCCACCTGGCTCAGTTTTTATGCACTCTATGAGATTTCAATCTGCATGTTTAGTCGCCCTTCCTGTTGGAAGTTTAATATTGTGTTCAGTAACTTCTCCACATACAACACTGTCCTCTACACTATCTTCACTGTCAGAACTGTCCAGATCACTGTCTTCACTCTCAAACTCCCCTTCCATCAATGCTATATTCTGTATAAAAAATAAGTCAACAATACTTTTTTTTCATTGGTAAACCTTTTATCCAATGGGATATATCTTATATTATTATATATCTACGGCCCAAGATCATGAAACTAAGTTTGGAGACCCTTTTAAATTTTCAAGAATCTGATTGGCTGAAATGGCGACCAGTTGTCATTTCAGCCAATCAGATGCTTGAGTTTTGAGACTGGTCTACAGATTTAGTTTTATGATCTTGGGCACAGGCAACTAATTTATGACATGACGCTGTACATCACAAGTTGATAAAACATCTTAAACTGTACTTTAGCCATTTTAGTTGAAAGAATGTTTTTATTTATACTATCCACATAGTAATGTAATGATGACAGACCTTAAGATTGTTACTACAAATTTCGATTTCAATTAAATAATGGCTCAGGAATGACCTCCGTATACATCTGTTGAACAACACTTCACAAGACCCTAATTACGTTTTTTTTTGTCGTGCAACTACTGTTAGAACTGCCGCTCCAATCAGAAGACATTGCATTCTATTTCCAAATAAGTTTTTGCTGTCAATCAATATTTGTCGCTGTGGGTTCATTCTCCTTCCAGATGTTGAAATTAAAATTTTGTTTTCTAATGAATTGAATTGTACATGTAGGTTGGAGTCAGTAAAAAAAGGTGTGCCTTAAAATAAAGCAACATGAAGTCGTGGTGTATTATCAACAGCGTTATGTCAATTAAACTTTCTGGCTACTTTTCAATGAAATAGCGTTTGCCATGCCACGCGTTCAATGCTTTAGTCAAAAGCCAAATTCTAACTGAAATCGAAATTTGTAGTATGCCAACAGTTCTTTAGTATCAAATACTAAAATAGACCAGCTTATTATGTCCCCATGCCAGGAAATTTTACAGTGTTTTTGAAAAAGTTGACTAACAAAACCTCCATCGAGCAAAGGTACAGCGAGGCTACAATAAAAGGCTATCACAAATCTTTGGACTTTTCACATCATTTTTGTGTCGCCTGCGATAGCAGGTAGACACATAGGGATCCTATTGTCCGGCGGCGTCGTCGTCGTCGTCTTCGTCGTCGTCGGTGCCGTCGTCCGTTAGTCCCCCAACTTTAACCTGAAACTTAATGTTGCTATAACATTTTAAAAGTACTTGTCCTATTCATTTCATACTTGGAATATATCATCAGCATGAACAATGCCATCTGTGACAACAAGAATGATAACTCCAGTTTCAATATTTTTTGAGTTATGCCCCTTTCAAATGCAACTTTAACCTGAAACTTAATGTTGCCTATAACTTTGAAAGTACTTCATCTATTCACTTCATACTTGGAATATATCATCAGCATGAAGAATGCCATCTGTGACGACAAGAATGATAACTCCAATTTCAATATTTTTTGAGTTATGCCCCTTTCAAATGCAACTTTAACCTGAAACTTAATGTTGCCTATAACTTTGAAAGTACTTGTCCTATTCACTTCATACTTGGAATATATCATCAGCATGAAGAATGGCATCTGTGGTGACAAGAATGATAACTCCAGTTTCAATATTTTTTGAGTTATGCCCCTTTCAAATGCAACTTTAACCTGAAACTTAATGTTGCCTATAACTTTGAAAGTACTTCACCTATTCACTTCATACTTGGTATATATCATCAGCATGAACAATGCCCTCTGTGACGACAAGAATTATAACTCCAGTTTCTATATTTTTTTAGTTATGCCCCTTTCAAATACAACTTTAACCTGAATCTTAATGTTGCCTATAACTTTGAAAGTACTTGTCCTATTCACTTCGTACTTGGAATATATCATCAGCATGAACAATTCCATCTGTGACGACAAGAAAGATAACTCCAGTTTCAATATTTTTTGAGTTATGCCCCTTTCAAATGCAACTTTAACCTGAAACTTAATGTTGCCTATAACTTTGAAAGTACTTGTCCTATTCACTTCGTACTTGGAATATATCATCAGCATGAACAATGCCCTCTGTGACGACAAGAAAGATAACTCCAGTTTCAATATTTTTTGAGTTATGCCCCTTTCAAATGCAACTTTAACCTGAAACTTAATGTTGCCTATAACTTTGAAAATACAATGTCCTATTCACCTCATACTTGGAATATAGCATCAGCACGAACAATGCCATCTGCAACGACAAGAATGATAACTCAAGTTTCAAAATTTTTTTAGTTATGCCCCTTTCAAATGCAACTTTAACATGAAACTTAATGTTTACTTTAACTTTGAATACTTGTCCTTTTCACTTCATACTTGGAATATATCATCAGCATGAACAATGCCATCTGTGACAACAAGAATTATAACTCCAGTTTCAATATTTTTTTAGTTATGCCCCTTTCAAATGCAACTTTTACCTGAAACTTAATGTTGCCATTTAACATTGAAAGTACTTGTCCTATTCACTTCATACTTGGAATATTTTATCAGCATGAACAATGCCATCTGTGACGACAAGAATGATAACTCCAGTTTCAATATTTTATGAGTTATGTCCCTTTCAAATGCAACTTTAACATGAAACTTAGTGTTGCCTGTAAAATGAAAAGTACTTGTTCAATTAATTCACTTAATACTTTGAATAACTCATCTTCATTTACAAACCAATTTTTGAAGATGATAACTCAGGTTTCACCATTATTTTAGTTATTCCCCTTTTAAATGCAATTTAGATGACACATGTGTTCTGTGGTGTAGTATTGAAATCAACTTAAATAAAATATTTTTATTACATATGATTAAATATAGGCCCACATTTCAACTTTTTCCATGCAGGCGACACATGTGTTCCGCGGAACACAACATTCTAGTTACTATTGGAGTAAACATTTGACATATTTTGCCATGAGTTGCTGTGAAGTGGGGTGCCATTCATTTTTGTCAGAATTGTTGCTCAAACGTCTCAAAATGCCATGTTGTCACAACTCTTTCAAACATATTGGAAATATTTGATAATACCTAGGAGTAGCAGTGTAAAAATAAGTATTTATCTGAAAATTTATTTCCACTAATGCTATAAAACAGAGCATGGAAACCAGTCCCAGATTTCTAGCCTCCCATTGGTCAATTCTGAGACTTGTTCTCAATTTTAACCAATTATGTTGCTTAGATCTGAGGCTGGTCTCCAATCTCAGTTCTATCACAAGGTCTCAAAGTGTTTCTACTGCATGTTAACTGGAGTATAACATTTCTATATATGACGCCTCTTCATTATCTTAATTTTCAGTATCTGCAGAGAACTCGGAGTCGGTTGTCAACTTCCGCTGTAGATCATCATTGGCTGAGGCAAGCTTTGGCAGGAATCACGCACTTGTGACAACACTAGATTAGAGACATGATAGAGTGAAATAAAGAAATGATGAGACGCCAACATGGGGGTCCAACGTATTTGGTTTTTGCGGAAAAGTAAGTGAGGGACATTATCTGTGCGGAACAAAATGGCGGAATATTACGTTATTTTGTGCATTTCTGCAGATATTTTGACTTGGTAAGTAGGTTTATATCACTGTTATCGTAATATAAATACGCCTACCCGGAGTCTAGACGTGTAAGCTACATTCGGTTTTTATCCTATGTTTCTAGAAGCCTTAACAAAAAAGTTATTGAAAGTATAAACTGAAAGATTGTTTGTTTACAAAGTGAAAATAGAAAATTGCCTGACTTGAAACTGTGTTTTTAGTCAAAATATACTGTTCTTGGACCTATTGTAGCTAAATTATTATCGAGTGTTTGCATATATTTCTTCACGACGGCTTTTGCACTTAACATGGGTACTTTATTGCCGATTTGTTTATGTTCAAACACCTCTAATGTTTGCCGTGGAAGTGGAAAGCATTTTTTGTTCGGTGCAGAATCTAAATAACACACTCATATGCGTTAATATAAGTGTAAGTAAGACACGAGCTGATAACAAATGTTACTAATCAAAACAAAAGCCAATTTGTTACCCAAATAGGAACGTTTCGAGTATTTGTTATGCAAAATTATCTACCACATACACTTGTATTTTATTCTACCTCTTGATGTGTATTAATTACATACATTATTACTTTTAGCTCAACTGGGCACTTGTGCTCATGGTTAGCTTTTAGGATCGCCCTGTGTCCGTCGTGCGTCGTGCAGCGTCAAATTTTGCTTTAAACAACATCTCCTCTTAAACCCCTGGGCCAAAGTTGATTAAACTTGCCACGGATGTTCCTTGCATGAAGCTCTTCCCTAGTTGTTCAAAGAAATCAATTCCATACAGAACTCTGGTTGCCATGGCAACCTAAAGGAAAAACTTTAAAAATCTTCTTGTCTGAAAACACAAGGCATAGAGCTTAGATATTTGGCATTTAGCACCCTCTAGTGGAACTCTACAAAGATTGTTCAAATTATTTCCCTGGGGTCAAAATTGGCCCCGCCCCAGGGGTCAATTCATTTTACATGGACTTATAAAGGAAATCTTTAAAAATCTTCTTCTCACAAACCACAATGCGTACAGCTTAGATATTTGGTAAGTAGCATTGTCTAATGGATATCTACTAAATTTGTTCAAATTATGTCCCATGGGCCAAAATCGGCCACGCCCTAGGGTTCTCTTGGTTTACATATAGTTATATAGAAAAAACATGAAAAAATCATTTTTCTCCGAAACTAATAGGATTAGATCTTAGATATTTGGTGCTGAGTATTATGTAGAGACCCTTTATCAACTTTGTTTAAAAGTTGGCCCTGGGGTCAAAATTGTCCCCGCCCCGGGGGCCCTTAATATTTGAAAAAGGCAATTTTTTTAAAAATCATCTTCCTGGAAACCTCAATGCCTAAAGCTTAGATATTTGGTATGTAGCATTGTCTAGTGGATGTCTACCAAGTTTGTTCAAATTATGTCCCATGGGCCAAAATTGGCCACGCCCCAGGGTTCTCTTAGTTTACATTGATTTATATAGGAAAACATGAAAAATCATTTTTCTCCGAAACTAATAGGACTAGACCTAAGATATTTGGTTTTGAGTATTGTGAAAAGACCCTTTACCAACATTGTTTAAATGTTGGCCCTCGGGTCAAAATTTCTTTGTTTGTTTGTTTGTTTGTTTCGGGTTTAACGCCTGGTTTCAACAGCTAGGTTATATCCCGGCGGTCAGTCCACCTAACCGGTGTTCCTGGGTCTCCAACCAGTACTAACCAATTTCTCCGCAAGCGACTGACTGCTTCCTCACTTGAATCAGAGGTGAGGGACAAATGACTCTCAGACGCAATGTCCGAGTTCAATTGTTACGGAGAAATTTTTTCCCGCCTCGGCTGGGGATCGAACTCACGACCCCTGGATTGACAGTCCGATGCTCTACCAACTGAGCTAGCCGGGCGGGGTCAAAATTTCTTACTGGAAACCTCAATTCCTAAAGCTTAGATATTTGGTATGTAGCATTGTATAGTGGATGTCTACCATGTTTGTTCAAATTATGTTCCCTTTCTGACTGTTAACATATTTTTGTAAAGAAAATGTACAGCACAGAATAAAGTTCCTGTTAACTTGTATTGTGTTTTCTTAATTTCAACTAACAATAATTCAATTTCAATGACTTTACATCCACCATTGTGAACCTTTCCATTCTCAATTAAAAACTGAGAGTACTTTTGTGCTCAGGTGAGCGATTTAGGGCCATCATGGCCCTCTTGTTAGTGGTACTATAGTACTTACTAGTAGTTTACCAAAAAATCGTGTAGATGTAATGTGAAGAGAACCTTTACCAGCGTTGTTTAAATGTTGGCCCTGGGGTCAAAATTGGCCTCTGGGGGCCCTTAATATGTGAAAAAGGCAAACTTTAAAAATCTTCCTACTGGAAACCTCAATGCCTAAAGCTTAGATATTTGGTATGTAGCATTTTCTCTGAAACAAAATCGACTAGACCTTAGATATTTCGTGTTGAGTATTGTGAAGAGACCCTTTAACAGCATTGTTTAAATGTTGGCCCTGGGGTTAAAATTGGCCCCGCCCTGGGGGCCCTTAATATGTAAAAAGGCAATTTTAAAAATCTTCTTACTGGGAACCTCAATGCCTTAAGCTTAGATATTTGGTATGTAGCATTGTATAGTGGATGTCTACCATGTTCGTTCAAATTATGTTCCCTTTCTGACTGTTAACATATTTTGGTATAGAAAATGTACAGCACTGAATAAAGTTCCTGTTAACTTTTTTTTATTAATTACCAAACTTATATAGCGCCCTTTTCATATACACGTTCAAAGGCGCTTTACAATGATATAAACTAATAACTGATTACAAGCAATACAATTAAAATACTAAAACAGCATTCAAATAAGAAGATCAGAAAGACCTGATCTTGATCCATGATCTTCCAGGAGATTCCCCAAGCGTTTAAGACTGACTATGATGCAACTAGAACTTGTATTGTGTTTTCTTAATTTCAACTAACAATAATACAATTTCAATGACTTTACATCCACCATTGTGAACCTTTCCATTCTCAATTAAAAACTGAGAGTACTTTTGTACTCAGGTGAGCGATTTAGGGCCATCATGGCCCTCTTGTTAGTGGTACTATAGTACTAGTAGTTTACCAAAAAATCCTGGCGCACCTATAAATATATAGGCGCATCTTTATATGTAAATGGTCATGGCGTTGTTACATACGTCTCTGTACCTATTTTAGATCGAGACAATTCACGATGCCAAAATATACCAAGAAGTATCATCTGCATTACGAGAAGATGGGGCACAAAACGAACAATTCGAGACACGCCGAACAAGAAAGAAATTTATATCGGGGTATCTGAACGTCAGTTACCCACGGGTACCTGGGTACCTGTAGATGAATTTCATGTCGCAGAATCAACACGAGTAGAATAGTAAATGCAGGGGTTCTAACCCCTGGAATAACGATTTCAATTAATGGGACACCAGTGACAGCATGCGAAGCTGACAGACTTCCACAAATGATGATTGTTTACTTGACTCGTTATGCTGAAATATATGAAGTATTATTTTGGTCAAAAGTAACATAGCACAAATTTGTAGTATGCCAACAGTTGGCTTTTGTTTTGATTATTAACATTTGTTATCAGCTCGTGTCTTACTTACACTTATATTAACGCATATGAGTGTGTTATTCAGATTCTGCACCGAACAAAAAATGCTTACCACTTCCATGGCAAACATTAAAGGTGTTTGAACATAAACAAATTGGCCATAAAATACGCATGTTAATTGCAAAAGCCGTTGTGAAGAAATATATGCAAAAACTCGGTAATAATTTAGCTACAATAAGGTAGTTATATTTTGACTAAAAACACAGTTTTAAATCGCGCAATTTTCTACTTTCACTTTGTAAACAAACAATTTTTCAGTTTATAAATTCAATTACTATTTTGTTAAGGCCTCTGGAAACATAGGTTAAAAACCGAGTGGAGCTTACACGTCTGGCCTCCGGGTAGGCGTATTTATATTACGATAACAGTGATATAAACCTACTTACCAAGTCAAAATATCTACAGCAATGCACAAAATAACGAAATATTCCGCCATTTTGTTCCGCATAGAACATGTCCCTCACTTACTTTTGCGCAAAAACCAAATACGTTGGACCTAGATTAATTTCAACAAACAGTGAACAGTGTAGTTGCAGATCTGACTGCATAGATTTGGATCTACACTGGTGGCACATGGAAGTAAAAGTCTAACAATGGAGGTGTAGTGAATACAATATTTCCCGGACAGAATAGGCAGGGATGTTATAATATCTAATTTCCAAGAATACTGCGTAAATCACAAGTAATCATTTTTATTTGTGGATTGCTAATATTTGTGGATTTAGATTGTCAATCAAACCACCAGTTAAAACAAGAGCCTGTCAGAAACATCAGCATGTTTAACTATTTAGTCAGATAAAAAGCAAGCATATATATAAAAGAAGATTGAGTTTTAATCACCTGCATCATGACTTCTTTCTGAAGTTCTTTCTGCAGGTCTGCTAAACTTCGCATATCCTTGTTGATGACAAGATTGGGACCTGAAAATTGTCAAAGATGATCATGTAACTGTTAGGTTTGTAGAGTTCATAACCCTTTACCCGATGAATTATGGATTGTTATCCAATGGGAGAGCAGAGATCCAGATCAGCTTGAAACTTCATTCCATCTGATCAAGGTCTACAATGAACATAGTTAGATTGATTAGGTTATGTCTGGCGAATATGCGACCAGTGTAGATAGAAGAATCTGATCAGGATCAAAATCGTTTGTTCCGTGAATTATGAGGTTATATCTGACCAAGAAAAGAACAGTGTAAATCCTGATATGTCTGAGCATGGATGTGCTGGATAATCTTGATCTACACAATTCACAAATTAGATCCCAGTCGCTGATCTCAAGCATCTGACTTTCTCACCGAGTTTAAGCTTCATAATGTTTTGTGACAGATGAACAGATATTGGAAAAATGTCCACAAAATGCTTCTCGGAATCAGGTGTGGATCCAGAGGGAGTTCAGTGTGGTTGCTTGAAGCCCCTTTTTGGTCATCAATATTTCATTTCCATGCAGATGTTTGTCAAAAAGTTGTAAATATTTAAGTAACTACCCTTGGACTGTCCCAGACCAACCACCTTTAAGACATGTTGCATCCAACCATGAGGATGCATGACATCTTACCTTTGAAATACTGATAACAATTAAACTTTTGTCACTTTTACTTGTGAGCATACAGTCCGAATACCCATTGCAAATCATCCTTTACATTACTCGAGTCTGGCAAGGCTTTACCTACATGAATTTTCTATTCAGTTTCCTAGTTTCTACAAAATTTTCTACTAATGTACAAACAAACTAATCAAAATCAAACTGGGCTCAATATCATAAAACTCCAATCTCAAGCCTCTAATTGGCTGAATTAGAAACAAGTCTCCTTTTTAACCAATCAGATGCATGATCAAACATTAATTTACGGTAAATGTAAACTGGTTCTTATCTGAATATTTGTATAAAATTTGCGTGTGGTCTGTTTCAGTAAAATCTTAAGGTAATCAATACTTCTAAAACTATATGTTAACTGATAAATACCCTAACAACCCTTACAACAAAATGCAACTGGAAGTAAAAATAATATGTTAAGGGCTTTCCACAGTCCTCCCAATCCTATTCATCAATAAAATAAAAATCATCAAATCTCAGTAATGGCAAAATGCCATTCAATGAAACTTTGCACAAATGAAGGTTACTAATGTATCTTTATTTTGCATACAGTAAGACAACTTAGAAAAGTAAAGAAACAAAGCTAGACCTAAAAATTCCTTGAATTCTATTTACATAAATTCACAAAAACTAGGCGATGCAGAACATAATTTTAAATTCCCTTGTGAGCGCAATGATACTGACAAGAAAATGTTGTGTACTTTGTAAAAAACGTTCAACTATTAAATGAGAAATCAGTGATTGTCATCCGTTTACGCGACCAGGAAATTGAAGGTCAAACACACGTTTACTAATATCTCGTAAAGTTTACATAAGTAAATCATGAGGACACAATAAATTGTTTTCAGTATTATATTACTCATGTAGGCATTTAAAATGATGTTTTGTGTTCTCTAGTTTTTGTGAATTTATGTAAATAGAAGTTGAGGGAATTTTTAGATCTCGCTATTTTCCTTCACTTTTCTAATATGTCTTACCATCTGTAAAAAAAGATACATTAATAACATACACTTGTGCAAAGTTTCATTTAACAGCATTTTGCCGTTATTGAGATTTTGATAGTTTTCTTTTTGTGGATGAATAGAATTGGGAGGAGTGTGGCAGGCCCTTAAGGCTTATTTAGTGTCATCAAATGTGACAATATTCATTCAGACTGACAAACAAGATTTGGCGAACTGGAATACATTTCAAAAGTAACTGAGTTCTTGAATAATATAATTATCAAGAATATATACCAACAAAAACATATCTTGAAATGATCCAGTGATAAACAATTACAATGGCGATGTCAGGAAGTCGTTCTATACTTGGAGCATCTGATGAGATCAGGGACATTTACTGTAAACCTTGTCATCAAGCTGGACAGGTATCAATAGCCGACGGTTACTGTGTAGACTGTCCTGAATATTTGTGTGGCCAGTGTTACACGATTCATCGCAGGAATAAAATTATGGCAAACCATGTGTTAGTTGACAAGGACTCAATGCCAGTAGCTCCCGATACCAAAAGAAATGTTTTGGATGTCTGCCAGAAGAAATGCCAAAGTCATTCCAGTACAGTGACAGAATTCTTCTGTGAGACATGTGATAAACTTGGATGTCATATCTGTGTCACTCTTAATCATCGCCAGTGTGGGAAAGTGAAACATATATCTGATATTGTCAAAGGCATAGATCAAAGTGAAGAGTTAAAGAAAATTTATGAAAACATTAAGACAAAAGTAGATCGACTTTCTGAACTTGAAGAAAAGCAAAAAACAAATGTCACTTCCAACTGTGAAATGAAAAAACTTGCAAAACAAGAACTGAAACGTCAGAGAGCCAAAGTAAACACATTTTTCGATGAATTGGAGAAGATGATGGATGACCAAATTACACCCATTGAGAAAAGAAACAAGGACACTCTGAAAGCTGCCTCAGACGGATTGGATAATACAAAACAAAATTTAGATCAAATAAGGAATGATTTAGAGGCAATGGAAACAGGAAAGAACTTTGAACTATTTATTGCAATGAAAAGATGCAATGAGAAGATGATGACTTTAGAAGGTCGATATACGCAGATAGAACGGGGACAAAGAATACAACGGTATAGAGTGCTTCCTTCAGAACAGATTGACGCAATGATGAGAAACACTAAAGAGATCTGCAGTATAACAACAGCCAGACTTGAGTCAGAGATTGCCCCTTTGTAAGTAGTCAGACCATAGTGCATAGACACTACTGCGTTGTAGCAGATGATGATAACAAAAGTATTAAGGTGATTTACTCAAAAAGTAAACATGTCACTTCAGAGATAGACATTAAAGCAAAGACCATTTGGTCAGTGACATCAGTAAGTGACGATCAGGTTGTTGCCTCAGTAACATTACCAGATAATAGATATCAAATCCAGTTCTTCTCTGTGTCAGCATCAGGAGTCATACATAGAAACAACCAGCTGTATAATGTTAACACGGCATTTATGGACATGGTCTATTGTAAAGGTAACATTTATGGTTATTCTGTTAACGGGATTGAGATATTCAACATGACAGGCAAGATCATAAGGACCCTCCGAAATGATGATTTTCTCCAAGGTATAGCTCTGTGTCTTGATGGACAAACCATTTATGTAACTGATGGTATAAACCACAGTGTTACAAGTTTGACATTGGATGGGAAAGTCAAGGCCGTCTATAAGGACAAGGACCTTATTGACCCTCAGGGTATTACTGTAGATAAGCATGGCTATGTATATGTACGTAGCTATGGTACAAACAACATTCAGCAGCTGACTGCAGACCTCAGTAAGGTCCAAGTTCTTGTAGAAGATGTGTATGGGCTTAGAATGACCTACTCCTGCACTGAACACAAACTTTACATCAGTGCTATTAATCAAATCCATGTGTATACCTTGGATTGATAATAGACCAGCAATAAAAATGTGAATACGTATAATGAAGTGAGATAAATAGCAATTTATTTAACTAAATTCATATTAACCAACTACAAGTATGTAGCCTAAACCATTGTTGTACGACTGTATTGGTTAGTTTCACTTTTTTTCGGCGTAGCTGCCTAACCTCACTTTTGACCTATTTATTAACCAATGAAGTGTTGTAAATAATATTCGTATTCTATTATAATGCACCGGGAAAATGAAATAAACTATTTTGATTGGTAGCTATTTATACCAGAGAGGCATCTAGCGCAGGGTGAAGAGGTATGTAGTGGGATTTTTAAACAATTAATTTTCACCGTTTGAAACGATTATTGCTGTGACGTTTATATCTTTGCTTTTCTGTTAAATCGAAAGATGTTGAAATGAGGCACACTCCAATACTCGCCACTGGTTAGTGGTTTTTTTGTCAAAAACAAAAAACAATACAGTCACTCTTTATCAGCCTATCCAAAATGAAAGTGAATGTAAGTGGAACTGCCTTCGGGCAGGTGTAAATAATATGCTACGCGATATAAACAATTCTTTCAGTAAATGATATAACTTAGAATACATAATCTTATAAAAATAAACAAAACCAATACCTGTTTCAATACGCTTCTTATATAAAATTCATTTTTTATCACGACTAATGATTGAAATATGTGCTTACTTGTCTTGAATCTGGCAACAACGTGTAATATGTTACGCGAAAAAACTTCGATTCCGCTAGTAAAGCAATCGCACTCAAGTCAGGTCTAAGAACATGTTCGAGTAGTGGTTTTCAGGCGATGATTTTCATCACAGATTACCATTAAAGCATACAGCTTTCATACAGTAGAATTGTTGTAATATATTCTATAATTATTTAATATTCCTAGGAAATTCTGTTGAATTTTATAAAAAAAAAACAATTATAACGTTTTATCTCTTTTTTTATTGCTAACAAGTCTTAAGATCTTCAATGAATTTATTTGTTATCTAGGTTATTGATACATCCTCTACTACCTTGTTTTTTATGTTTAAGGTATTAATAAAGCCTTGTTTATAATTCTTGTATTCGTGTGCAGCTTAATTAAATACGAACAAAAAACTTTATTATTTTCTATATGACTATCTCAGGATTTTATCTGAAATCTCCGGACCGTACGGTTCTTCTCCGGATCTAAGGATTTTCAGGCAAAATCTTAGGATTTAAAAATATTGAAAAGGATAATTAATGAAACATAAATGTAACTGAATTTAGAATGGGTTTTACACTTATATTAATTAATATTAAGAAACTTGGTCTTGGTCACGGCTCCAAAATTTCCTGTTTATTGAGAGATTACGTGATAGTGACACGATGCCTCGGGCACACATGTACACAACAGCTAAGTGTCATAAAACTAAACTCGGACCTGAAAATCGCAGTCCCGTTCATTTGTTTGGTCCATGGTCATTTTGATTTTAAACAAAATGAAAATATTATATTTCAAAACCTTCAGCGACAACAATTACGGACTTCAACATCAAAATAGTTTTTTATTAAAAAAAAAACAAAATTCTCTGGATTTTTTTTTAAATAGTTTTGGTTGGCCTGCCGTCCGGCAATATTCGTTTGGTTCAATCAATTTAACGATTTCTCGGGTTGTAGCTGGAATCATCCTATTATGTAAATACGTAATATTTTTTCTCAAATGCAAAACACGCAAAACATATATCAACCTAGTCGCCGACGAGCTACATAAGAATATAATTATGCCTCATTCCACTATAAATTATAGCGTAACAAAAAAAATGCCGTAAAACGGTAAAATGTCCGATAATGTTCGTCTGAATTGTCAATTATACAGATTTATTTTTAGTAGACACAATTCCCGTGTGTATTTTCATAAAAACCCCAAACAAATCCGTTGGATACTCGCGTCCTGAAAATACCGCGATAAACAATGTTTAAGGCATTGCCACACTCCTCCCAACTTTGTTCACCAATAAAAAGAAAATTATCAAAATCTCAATAACGGCAAAATGCCGTTAAACAAAACTTTGCACAAATGTATGCTATTAATGTATCTTTATTTTGCAGATGGTAAGACACGTTAGAAAAGTCAAGGAAAATAGAGAGATCTAAAAATTCCCTAAATTTCTATTTACATAAATTCACAAAAACTAAACAACACAAAACATCATTTTAAATGCCCACATGAGTAATATGATACTGACAACAATTTATTGTGTCCTCGTGACTTACATATGTAAACTTTAGGAGATATTAGTAAAAGTGTGTTTGACCTTCAATTTTCTGTTCGCTTCCTGGTCGTGTAAACCGATGACAATCACAGATTTCTCTTTTAGTATTTGAAATTTTTTTACAAAGTACACAACATTTTCTTGTCAGTATCATTGCGCTCACGTGGGAATTTAAAATTATGTTTTGTATCGTTTAGTTATTGTGAATTTATGTAAATAGAATTTTAAGGAATTTTTAGGTCAAGCTTTTTTTCTTTACTTTTCTAACGAGTCCTACTGTATGCAAAATAAAGATTCATTAGTAACATTCAATTGTGCAAAGTTTTATTGAACGGCATTTTGCCATTATTGAGATTTTGATAATTTTCTTTTTATCGATGAACAAAGTTGGGAGGAGTGTGGCAATCCCTTAAAATGCGCATAAACTTTCTTGATGTGCTTGTAAATGATCATAACGTTTTTTTTTTATTCTTCGTTGTTTGACTTAACTTACTTATTTATAAATTTGAAATGATTTATCAACATGTTCTTAATTTTATAATCACTTAGTCATATTAACAATAGTAAACGATGCCCCCTCGCGTGCATTTATCGACTAAATATGATCTTTAATTTTAGAGAGCGCTAAGGGGAGGTAACAATGTGAAAGAACTCTATTATATAATGAAACACAATCAAATTATATGATGGGATAAGGCCGCGATATTTTATTTCAAAATAGAAAGTTAACCATGACACATACAAAACATACATACATGATAAGATTTTTTACACTTACTTTTTCTTTTACCTTACTTAGCTTTTATTTTTTTTATTTTTATGCAAAGTACCATAGCTAAACGTTTGGAGTTTATATAATAATATAATACAGCTATTTAATATAAGAAATTCCCTTAGCACACAGGTTACGTATTAGCCTGGCACTGATGGATTAAATTCGACAATATTTGTTTACAATTAATTTCATTTAAATTTGCTATTAGTATTATCTAGTGGGGGCGGCATTACCGGTATACCGATTGCGATTCGAGTCATAGCCGATACGCTGTCGGTATGGGAAAATTACGTAAATTGTATCCAAATTAATATAAAAAAACATTGAGCGTTACTTTATTTTCGTAAGTTGCATTGTTTTCTTGCTTTTCATACGTTTAAGTGTCGATTATTATTACAGCGAATGTACTCGGTCCCGAAATAGAACGGAAAACCGGTAATAAAAGTTCTTCCAAATCTACCGTAGCATCGCAAAAGGGACACGTCGGGCGAAATCTTAAAAAAACAACAACAACAACAGTTTAGAAGCATTTCGACCTTATAAAATCTAAATCCACAAAGGCTATATAAGAATATAGTAACACTTTGCTGGTTGTTTTACGATTAAAATGAAGGTCCAATGTTCGAGCGGAACTCAAAAAGTTAAAAACTCATTTTCGAAGACCAATAACTGTCACAGTGACAACTGTTCTACAATACTCACAAATAGTAAATTACGTTTCGTGAAGCGATGGTTAACTTCGATAGCATGTGTAAGATCCTAACAATATACCGCGATACGTATTGTGATACGACATGCTCGTACCGCGATATTTTGCGGTACGCTTTGCGCCGTGATACCCATTCAAGGTTTATTAAAGTGCAGGGGAAGTAACTAGGATAATTATCCTACCCATAGCTACCCGAGTTACGTGTCTTCGCACAAAGGAAATAGTAACAGTGCTACCAGCTTCTTATTGCACGATTTTCCTAGCCATCCACGAATTTGCTGGTTGAACCTTTACGCTGTGCAAACTTATTTCCAACAAATCACGTCATGCTCAAAGAATAATCTGGGCTGAAGGTTATAAAACGGAGATTGGAAACCAGTCTCAAATCTCAAGGATTTGATTGGTTGAAATGGTGACTGGTCGCCATTTCAGCCAATAAGATGCTTGAGATTTGAGACTGGTTTCCATGCTCACTTTTATAACCTTGGTCACTGATTTAGAACTACACTGGTATTCAAATAATGCCCGTCTAAGGTTTACGGACGGTTTCTTGAGTCTTACTATTTACGTTTCTTGCTACACCAATTTCCTATACTCGGCAGATGTTTGATAACAACCTGATAAAACATGTTGCTCTGATCGGATCTTGATCTGCTTCAAAGAAGTTGTTTTTTAAAATGTTTGGTCATCAAAAATGGCACGAATTTATGGAATCCAAATGATGTCATATCCTCCGTCATGTTAATTGTTGCCACGTATGGAAAATGTTAATGAGTCCTCGACTTGTTCAAGCTAAGTCGACTGCATGAATATTCCGTCCACTCAGTGAATTGTCACACCGACAACTCGAGCTTGCCACAACCATTTCAATTATTTAATCAAGTTATAAGGACCAAACTTATCGTAAAATTGTAGCCAACGGTTATTATATTGTAAGTTAATGCAGAGATGCATCTTTTTCATTATTTTGTCACAAATTGTCTTATGTATTTGAAATAGGAAACCGAGATGTGGTAGGAATAGAATGCGGATTTGGTCCGATACAACTGTTTGCGAAAACATTGAAAAAAAAACAGATTGTGAGCAAAATTTTAAAAAATCTTCCTCGTTCAAAACACATCTTAGCTATGATCTTTCAAAATGACGATATCAGCAGATGAATCTGCCTTGTTCCCTTTACATTTTGTTTATTTGTGTTGTAAGATCGCGGAAGAAAAACATGAAAGAAAACATAAAAAACATGGGCATGCATGAACAAGTACAAAATCTTTCTATTGTGTGCTTCAACACTTCCTACATCAGAAAGCACTCTTGCCACACTAGAGACGTTCCTTGTGATATGTTATATTGAACTTTTGATATCTTATAATTTATTTTGATGTCGTATACCTGATTTTGATTTTTAATACTGAATTTTTATATATTATACTGAACTTTAATTTCTTATACTGGAATTTTATATGATATACTGAACTTTTGATATATTATACCGGATTTTGATATCTTATACTGGTTTTTGATATCTTATACTGAACTTTTGATTTCTTATACTGGATTTTGATATCCTATACCGCATTTTGATATCTTTAATTGGATTTCGGTTGTAAAATGATCACTGAATTAATCCTATTAATAATGGCAGTTTGTTCTGTCTCGACGGCAGATGTGCTAACAGTCAATGTAAAGCACAGGTGGGACTGCTCCGGATATTACGCGTGCGTTTTCGGGAAGCCCGTGCTTATGCCAAAGTGCGCACCTGGTTGGACATTCAGTATGTCCGCTAAAGTCTGTGTACTGGCGGGAAGCCCACAAGCCGACTGCGTTCCAAAATCGCTTCCAACTTTACCCGACTGTGGTAAGTAAAATTTAACAGATTATTACTTTCTGTGGAAGTGAAACAGAATTTGTGATTGGTGTAAGGAACTTTGCTTTCACTCTTACATGTATAAGCATGTTTGTGTCGTTCTGCTAGGATTTCTATTTTGAGAATTGTCAGTAGTCAATATACCGAAAACTTGTCTGCCGACCCCCCAAAAGACTCGTCTGAATGACTTATTCCAGTAATGAGAAATTGATTTGGTGTGCCAGAAATCTTGGTTGGATGATCATTGTTTTGGTGCAAGAGTGCAGTTACAGCTGACGACTTTTTGTTTCAATTTAAAGCCTCGTTTGTTTTAATAAGATTATACTCGTGTCACAGTTAAATAGATAATAAATATTTATTTAATTTTGATACATCTTCTCTGTTGACAGTTAGTTTGGGTGCTTTTTAGATCAGTAAACATCCAAGGGATTTCGTCTGAAGCAAATTGCTTCATCACATATTTTGCTATCATGCTTCACCATTTCTATCATGCTTCACCATTTATCGTTCAACTTTGTCATTAATAATTACTTTAAGCATAAGACAGCTCGAGTGAGATTTTGTTTGGTTTAAAATTTTAAATACCTCTCGGATTCCGACGCAGATTGGCATGAAATGAATCCCTAACATGGAAAGCTATAATAAAAATTAAAGGCGTTTTTGGTCCATAACAGAAGGAAATATTGTGCTTGATGATTACTGAAGACAAAACAAAAGAAAGGGGAAATTAAGGGTCATTTATGAGTACAACCGTTTTATGGTCACATATTAACTTGCAACCATTAAAACAATTATACCAATTGGTTCACTCTTGCAATAACATGTTCAGTTGGACTTAATGTTTTAAATAAAGCATCACAATGACCACCAAATACGAGAAGAGCATTATATGACCCATAATTTCCCGTGTTGAGTAAATTACAACCTATACCATATTCCGCGGCCGACAGATCCGGCATTGCCTGCCTAATCACCAAATACCTGTTTTAAGAAGCATGTCTATTTTTGTGTATTTCAGCAAAATAGCAAATGCATTATACAATGATACTGTTAAAATTGATGCAGCTATTTTTCCGTTTGTGTAAAATTACATTAAATGATAAAGTTTGTTCATATTCGGACGTTATTTTAAAAAAAGACATTGACGGACTTCATAAACAAGCTGCGAATGGTGCTTTTATAGACTACTATTTTAATAGGTAAATATATTGTTTTAATATTTTTATAAATTCAAATTAGCTAACATTATATCCAATTTCAAGAAGTATATAATTTATAATTCAGGTCCAGTATATGCGCAAGAACAATGTCAACTTGGAGGTATAATGGCTAACCCGACGGAATGTCAAACATACTATAATTGCAGCCACCGTTATGTTGGTGAATTGCCCCGGTATTTCGAACAGTATATGCAAGAGTGCCCCTATCCACAGTTGTTTAACGAGGAAACTGGGAAGTGCGGCCATTTCGAACACGTTCGCTGCGGTAACCGACGGGAATATACAAATGGATGCAAGTATCTTCATTTCAATAAAATTTCTTCCAGATTGAGAAAGTTAAATAAACACAGCTGCTCAGATACACATAAAACGTATTACTTTAATGTAAAGATAACCTAACAAATGTGGCTGCGGCGCCTAGCCAACCATCCAAGAGACAGACACATTACAAACCATCCGTATCCCCCCAAAATTAATTTTGTTGTTTTTGTTTATTCCCAGTTTTAACCCCAAAATGACTGATAGAAGTATGCCTATATATAGTCACCCACTATGATTGACATTCTGCATGGTTTAAAATTAGAAAATTGCCATCAAGGAGGGTAATTGAAACCGATAACTGCACGGAAGTTCGTAAAACACCAGACATTTCATTGGATAGCATTTGCGAGTATAAATTAAATGACCGTTCCAATTGAACAATAATAACACCACTTGCTTTCTTACATTGCGATCATTCGCTGCTTTAGCCATATTACAAATTAAACGGAATTGTGTCAACGAAGTACTGGGTAACATTGAACAAAATGGCTGAAGCGTCTTGGTCCGACATAGAATTTGAAAGATTCTAGTTTTATTGATACAGATTATTTCTAAGTTTCTTTTAAGCCAAAATAATATAAATCTTTCAGAAAAATGCTTATTGATCCAATGGAATTCACAATCACTGTCGCCAAATTTATGTAGGCGTAATTGTGAAATTGACGACGAAATATAATTGGAGATTTTTCATCAATAATGATTTCTAAAAAAAAGTAATTTAATTCAAATCCTAACAATTATATTTTTACAGGTGACTACAGAAGGAACAAGTGTCCAAGTTCTCATTGTATTCCGTGCGTTGTCCGCTTTCCATCATGCGACGGTAAGCCGGACGGCATGAACGCCGATGAGCAAAAACTGTGGTCTCCTTATTACATTTTCTGTTACAAACAACGCTACATTTCCCAAGCAACATGCCCAAAGGATGGAGAGGGGTGGGTTCAATTATTTCATCCCGAAGTTAACCGATGCGTTCCGGTTTACATGATCCCGCGAGATCACGGCGGGGCAATGCCTAGCTGTAGTAACCGAACTGACGGATTTTATCCGGATGAATTCGGACGGTGCGACAGATACACGATTTGCCGCGGAAATCAGTTCCTCAGTCGTGGAAGATGCTTGGATGGAGAAGTGTTTGATACTGTTCAGATGGAATGCGAGGAAACGAGCACGGCGTGTGGCCGGTGTGGGCAGGGTAACTGGTAAGTATTTGAACATTGTAGGGTCGGATAAAAAAAATCCATGTTTTTGTCTCAGTCTTATGATATTTATATGATAATTCTAACCTTGTTGCCAAACTCTCTATGGCAGTTCAATAAATTGCAGCCCTGAGCCCACCTGACCCCCTCTGGATCCACCCTTGTAGAGTGATAGATAAACTTGATATTTTACCATGTACTATGGAATCAGTTTATTTCAATTAAAATTGATTTAAATTTTGTGTACCGGTAGTTCATATATCGGAAATGCGCAAATTCAAAACGCAAATTTCAACCCATTGCAACCGCTGCAAAATGTTGTCTACGAAAAATTAATTTAATTGACACAATCTTTCAACTCTTGGTAAACAAAATTACTGTAATCTGACAGAGGGCTAAGAAAGAGCATGGCGTTGTTAAAAGTACATGTATTATATATAATTGTGAATGATTGCATCTTCTGTGTAACTAGTTTTATTTTTCTTATTCCAGCTGAAGAGTCCAGCTTCCTTGAAAAGAGATGCTGAGAGAAATTGCCAAAGTATACAGAAAGGCTCAATTACATGTATTTACGTTACAGTTTAACAGAAACAATATTTAATATATATCGTTTTCACATGGTGGGCGAGGTAATCATTAATAGTGGTAGCCGAAATTTCTATTGAATAACTGTTCACTTAATAAGACACAAGTTGTCCTCTTAAACAACCAAATAATACCACTGTTATTTATCTTTCCCAAATTTAAATAATCTGTGCTAATTTCTTGTTAATGTATGCTCAACAAAAAATAAAGAAAAGGGACACTTTATGTTTGGTCTATTTTACGGGAATCGGCTAAATAGCTATGTAATTTGTCGGTTGAAATGAAAATTGAATGTGTTTGGAGTACATTTTGATATTTCTGGTGCATGAAACAAGTGCTATAGTTTTTATTGGAGGGTGCGAAAATAGATTTAGCAAATATAACTCAGAGTTATTCAAAGATGCAGTGGAACGTTTTTTCATGAGTATTCGTTAAGTTTTATACCTTTTGATTGTCCGATGATTAAAACCAAGTTTTACAAAACATTTCCAGGTTCTTGTCATCTTTTATAAAAGCGATGGCAATATAGTTGATAATAGATCGTGAATGTTATAAAATAATGTAACATTAGCTATACAACCTGTAATATGCATTCCAAAGTATTATGCATTTCCATTACTTCCCATGAACAGACTCGATCAAACCAAGCCTGCAATATTTTGATTGTATGTGTTGTTTGGTTGCTTTCAAAGTTATTTTTCATCTATTTTAAGGTTTCACAAGGTATGTATTCCACTTATATAGATTGTCTTGATATGCATAATAACAGCAACATCTGCAAAGCTCTGAAAGCGACCGAACGCGACGAATATGCAAACATTGCAAGCTCGGTTTGATAGACCCTGTTCAAGGGCAGTAATGGAAATATTACTGCCTTCGCCGCCTAGCCATGGATTTAAGCGCAACTCAATATTTACACCAGTTAACAGTACACATTTCGATCCATTCCAAACGTTGGTATGCATATCTTTCCTATAAAGTACATATAAATTTACTTCCCCCCTCACATATTTCAATGTGAAATTAATTATTTTTAATGATAAAGAAGCGAACTGTGTAGATCCAGATCTGACGGCAAAGATGTGTCAGCTCATCATCTGTATCTACATTGTTTAAAGTAGTTGTTTCATATGGAGAAGCTGTTGAAATTTGGGAGACAATTTCTCCCAAGCCACCCTGGCAGCCATTCCCTAAATCTAGACATCTAACCTGTATATAGAATATAATCAGGTGTAGATCCAAGGTGTTCAGAAGGTTTGCTCGAAATACTTTCTGCCGCAACAATATTTTAGTTTTCATGAAAATTTTTGAAAATAAAATTGGAAACTGTTGTATAAAAATACCCTAAGACTGCCCCTTTCTAGAACTCTCTTTCTAGAAATCTTGCATCTCACCCTGATAATCCATGTATAAAGTTCACAACATATCTGATCTGTTAAGCTGTTCACCTGTCTCAGTGTTTATGCACACTATCAGATTTCCATCTGCATGTTTAGTCACACTTGTTGTTGGAAGTTTAATATTGTGTTCAGTAACTTCTCCACATACAACATTGTCCTCTACACTATCTTCACTGTCAGAACTGTCCAGATCACTGTCTTCACTCTCAAACTCCCCTTCTATCAACGCTATATTCTATATAAATAATAAGTAAACACTATTTCATTGGTTAAGCCTTTACTCCATGCGGTAAAGCTTACAAAGGTAACTCATTTCTGTACATCAGACAGTGGAAACATGCAAACCTGTATCTCGGGCATGTAGTAAGTCTGGCACGAACCACATGCTGTTCCGTACTCCGTACTTCATTAACTGTAGCAAGTCAGTAGACGCTGTCACTGACAACATCTAGACAGGCTAAACTATGCATTTAGTATAGTTTTTGATATTTACTATCCACAGAAAGTGATAATGATGACAGACTCCAAGGAAGTTATGTCAATAGCTCGTCTCAAAAAGACAAGCTAACAATGGGGTGGATCCAGAAAGAGGGGAAGTGTTGCTCAAATCCCCTTTTGGGGCAGCAATCTTTAATTTTCATGGAAATGTTGGGCATAAAGTTGGACATTATAACTACACTAAGACTGCCCCAAACAAACACCCTTTCTGGAAATCTTGTATCAAACCCTGATAATTCATGTACATAGAACACAACATATCTTCACTGTGTTATTAACAGTATCTTGTACAGGTGGCTGTCCACCTGTCTCAGTGTTTATGCACTCTATCAGATTTCCATCGGCATGTTTAGACACTCTTCCTGTTGGAAGTTTAATATTGTGTTCATTAACTTTCCCATAAACATCGTTCTCTACACTATCTTCACTGTCAGAACTGTCTTCACTCCCAAACTCCCCTTCCATCATTGCTATATTCTGTATAAATAATAAGTAAAACAGTATTTCATTGGTTAAGCCTTTAATCCATGGGATATAGCTTATCTGGGTGACCATTTTGCCGTATCTGTATTTACGTTTGGATGTCCAAGTTTATTTACATAGAACATACATACTAAAGGAAAGCCTTTTGCAAGGAGTAATTCCTTTCCAAAAAGGCTTAGTAGCGATAGGAAATATTAGATTAGATTAAATTGTTTGCTTTCCAGGGGTTTAACTCGTGTTTTTTATCTAGGGTATTACTTGTGACACTCAATACACTACAAATAGCTATTTATACAGATTTCCGAAGTATTGCATATTTTCTTTTGTTTTTGACCAATTGTCTGAACCGTATTATTGACCATAATTGTGCCCTAAGATAATAAAACTGAGCATGGAAACCAGTCTCATATCTCTAGCCTCCCATCGGTCAATTCTGAGACTGTCCTCAATTTCAACCAACAAAGATACTTAGATCTGAGACTGGTCTCCAATCTCAGTTCTTTCATCAGGCTTCAAAGTTTATCTACTGCGTGTTAACTGGAATATACCATTTCAATATTATGGAGCCTCTTCGTTATCTAATTCTTCAATATCTGCAGAGAACTTGGAGTTGGCTGCCAACTTCCGTTGTAGATCATCATTGGCTGAGGTAAGCTTTGGCAGAAAATAACGCACTTGTGACAACACTAAAATAGTTAAATAATGCAGTGAATGACACAAAAAAAAATCATTTTGCAAGATTATCAGTTAAGGAATTACTTGAAGTCTTTTCTGAGTGCACAAAATGTTTTGAAGACATTTACCGTCTGAATAGCTGTTAAATCCATCCATTAGCTTTTTATTGCGTGTGCAACTAGTGTAGATCTAGATCATCAGGATCTTCACTTCTTCATATTCATTTGATTATTTCTGATCACGACGCGAACAGCGCAGATCCAGATTGCATTGATCTGAAGTTACAGTGGTTGCATATTGGATTAAAATTGTATCAATGGAATGGAGACAAACAGTATACTTCCTGATCAGAATACACAAGGATGTCGAATGAATCTGGTATCCATACAATACTTTGTAAATGAAGTAAGCATTCTCAAATTCACGTTTGTGGAGTGCCAATTCTTCTGGATTTAGTTTGTCAGTCAAGCAAACAGTTAAAATATCTTATGAAAATGTGATTTTAGTATATTGAAACATAAAACTTAGATCTAAGAACCAACGAAAATACTGTTGAATGAAAAACATATTACGGTAATTTTCAAGATCACAGATATTAATGAATTCACAGCAATTTATTTTTAAATGACAAAGAAATGTCGTAATTAAAAAGGCTTTTAATAAATAAGATGAAATATGGTATTTTAATGACAGAAAGGGTTAGATTTTTTTCAAATTCTTTCAAACAATTTTAATAACAACATCATTCAGAACTACCACTGGAGTGACTTAAAATTAAAAAAATGTATTTTATTGACAAATATTATATTAAAATTCGTTTTAATCACCTGAAGTTTGATTTTTGTGAAATCCTTTCGCAGGTCTTCTAAACTTCGGATATCCCTGTTGATGACAATATCAGGACCTAAAAATAGTCCAAATGATCATTTAAATACAAAGATTGCAGAGTTTATAACCATTGCTCTAAATTAAGTGAAATGCAGACCATATGAACTCCTTAGAAACAGTAAAATGTGATCATGTAAATGCAAAGTTTGCATAGTTTTAACGCTAGAGTCTCCATAGGATATGGCTGTTATACCAAGGGTTAACAGTGTAAATCAAGATCAGCCGACTCATCTGTTTGCACACATTGTTTGCTATTAGATTCATAATTATTATTAACTATCTAACTATAAAATCAAGGGGCAATGCTCTAACCCTTTTTGGGGAATCAATATCTATTTTTCACGGGGATGTTGACCAAAATTATGGAAATTATCAATTTATTACCCTATGACCGTCTGGAACGAATCACCTTTCTGGAAATCTTGCATCCGATTCGGAAGATGCATGATAACTGAGCTTTTAAGTACTGATCACCGATATAATCTTATCACCCTTTTTATGAGCGTAGAGTATGTAGACCAATAACATCATTCACATTCATGAAGTCTGGAAAGGGTCTACACTATTTTTATTTTCAGTTTCATAATTTCTACAAAACATCTACCATTATACAAACAAACTTAATCAAATAGAATCACATAAAATGGGCTCAAGATTATGAAACTGAGATAAAAGTAATGTCTCAAATCTTAAGCATATGATTGGCTGAAATGGAGACCAGTCTTCTTTTCAGCCAATCAGTGCTTGAAATTTTAGGCTGGTCACCAATTTTAGTTTTATGAGCTTGGGCCCTGGTATACATCAGGGTCTCCTTAAGTAAATGTTAATCAATACTTTGAAAACTATTTAAAACCAATTTATCTCACCTGATAAATATTCTAACAATGCACCAGGAAGTAAAATACTGTGTTAACAACGGCTGATTATTCAGTTGATATTATTTGGAGACTTGAAAAAAAATTCAAAATTAATGTATTCTTGAAGAACAAAGGACTAAATTTTATCTTGAAACAATCCAGTGATTTACAATGGCCATGTCAGGAAGTCGTTCTAGAATTGGAGCATCCGATGAAATCAGGGACATTTACTGTGAACCTTGTCATCAAGCTGGACAAGCAGCGATAGCCGATGGTTACTGTGTGGACTGTCCTGAATATATGTGTGGTCAGTGTTTCAAGATGCATCGCAGGAATAAAATCATGTCAAACCATTTGCTACTTGACAAGGACTCAATGCCAGTAGCTCCCGATACCAATAGAAATGTTTTGGACGTCTGCGACGAGAAATGCCCAAGTCATCCCAGTAAAGTGACAGAGGTCTTATGTCAGACCTGTGATAAACTTGGATGTCATGTCTGCGTCACACTCGATCATCGCCAGTGTGAGAAAGTGAAATACACTAATCAAAAGTTCTAAGTGCACACTTGATAAATGTTAATTTTTCCAATAATTTGATTGAATCTTTCAAAATAGTGTAAATTACAATGAAGTAGAATCAATATTCTATTAAAGCACACCAAAAATTTTAAGTCTGCTTAACCAGATTAAAAAATAATAATATTTTAGCTCACTTGTTCTCAGAAAGAAATTCTCAAGTTAATTATCATTGCATCGGCTATCATTTGTGATCGTTTTCTCATCTCTGTATAATTTAAATTTCACGCAGATTTAAAGGAAATACTGTAGTTTGCCATTCCATTGCACAGAAATAGCTTTCTGTAGCTTTGTAATGGTCTGCTGGGCACGATGCGCCAACATACTCAACTTTATTTTATCCATAACGTTTTTACAGGATTTCAAGGAGAAAATTCCTTTGTTCACACAATGTTTTGTGCCAAAAGTTTTTGAATTGTCTAGCAATTTGGGATGATACAATTTTCTATGATAGATGTGTAACAGCCTTTCCAAACGAAAAAAATGTATTCATTTCGATAAAATTGACCAGTTTTCGGATACGCCTTTTGACCGAATAAGCGTCATTTTCGAATAATTCGATATTGAAGTTTATTGAATTTCTATAAATTTTAGTTTTAAATTTTTATTTATTGGACACTTATCCAACAAATTTTACACTAATTTTTTCGAGTTTACGTTGTTTTACGTAAATATTTAATGACGTAATTGAGTAACATCAGCGTTCAACGTAAGCAACGTAATCAATCTAGAAAAAAAATATCGTTTGATTTTCTTCTTAAATTAATAAAATATGCAAATAAGGTATTTCTTTTGCATTTACGAAAACCGTCAAGATTTCTTTACAACAAATTTGAAGTTGTGCCTGTGAAAAGAATTTTGACGGCAATGTCGTTATCTGCTGACGTCAACCGTTCCATGGTTACAATTTGTTGGTGTGTTTTTCGTGTTTGTCTTGAGTCGGTGAACATGTGAAAAACAAAAACAATTGTAAAAAAATAAATTTCGCTTGCCGCACGGGGATAATGCATAAAAAGCGTATGCCGACGTGGATGACGTAAAACGTAAAACATATGCACGGTTTTCAAAAATTATTGTTGTTTGATCATTATTAACTTTAAGTCAAACTTTCATTCAATTTGAATAAGTTTACTTTAAGATATTCAAAATTGAAAAGTGTGCACTTAGAACTTTTGACCAGTGTATATATGATATAGTAAAGGGCTAAGATCAAAGTGAAGAATTAAATAAATTTAATGAAAACATTAAGTCAAAAGTAGATCGACTATCTAAACATGAAGAAAAACAAAAAGCTAATATCCTTTCCACGACCATAACGTATTTAAACGTGAAAAAATTTTGACTTCCCAAAACCGGCCTTGTTTTACGGGAAGACGCCCGAAACGTATTTAAACGTGTCAAAAAATCGCTTTTCAAAACCCGACCCTGTTTTTTCGTCGGAAACCCGTCAATTTATTTTTCATTTTTAAAAAAGTCCTTACTTTGGTGGCTATTTAAAAAAACGCGGAATCATCGATCAGTATTTTAAAACCATTAGTCATTTGAATGCACCACATATTTTCTCTCAAATATAATTTAGTAAGAAATTGAATACATTTGACCTAGATAATCTGATAAGAAAATTAGTAATTTTAAAAAGTTCAATTTTAAGAAAAAAAATCTAATTACATGTGTTGCTGTTTCTTCATCTTTCATTGTCAAAATAAAAAAGTGGCTCCAAAACAGTCATTCATTTTTAAAAAAATCCTATATCTACCTAGTAATTACTTAAAAATGACATTTTTGCAATGGCATAAAAAATAATTACTGTTAATTAGATTAATTAATTTACGGAATTTTACGTTACAGTCTTCCTGCGATAAACCGAATTTTTCACAAATTACGTAAAAGAGCGTTGAAATTCGGGATTTTAACGCACTATTCTTGATATGCTTTTTTCCACCTTTTTTACAGAAGAAAGACCGTAACGTTAGATAACGTGTTTTACACGGGTTTATTACAATGTTGAAAATTCCGAATTTCTTTTAAAGGTAGAATACCGGTAACGGACAAAAGCGTTTATGCTTTATTCAAACATACACTTTTCAACGGGCACTAAAATAAAATTTACGCAGATTTACGTTATGGTTTTTAAAATCGTGAAAAAAGCACACGTATAATTACGTTTCGGGCGACCTCCAGTAAAACAGGGTCGGGTTTTGGGAAGTCAAAATTTTGTCACGTTTAAATACGTTACGGACGTCCGTCCGGAAAACAGGGTCGGGCGCGGAAAGGATATCACCTCAAACAATGAAATGAGGAATCTTGCGAAACAACAACTGAAACGTCAGAGTGCCAAAGTCAACACGTTTTCCGATGTACTGGAGAAGAAGATGGATGACCAAATTACAGCCATTGAGAAAAGAAACAAGGACACTCTGAAAGCTGCCTCTGACAAACTGGGTCATACAAAACAAGAATTAGATCAGATAAAGAACAACATAGAGACCAAGAATACAGGACAAAACTGTGAACTGTTCATTGCAATGAAAAGAAGCACAGAGAAAATGAGGACTTTAGATGCTCAATTAAATCAAATACAAAAAGAGCAAAGAATACAACGGTATACACTGGTTCCTTCATATCAGATCGAGGCTATGATAAGAGTCACAACAGGGATCTGCAGTATAGCAACAGCCAGACTTGAGTCAGAGATTGACATAAAGACAACAACAGATGAAGAAGAACCATATATACGTAGTCTGACCATAGTAAGTGGACACTTCTGTGTTGTAGTAGACAATGTTAACAAAAGTATGAAGGTGAATGACACAAAAAGTAAACATGCCACCTCGGAGATTGGCATTGAAGAAGAGAACATTTGGTCAGTGACCTCTGAAGGTGATAATCAGGTTGCTGCCTAAATAACACTATCGGGTAATAGAGATCAAATCAAGTTCTTCTCTGTGTCAGCATCAGGAGTCATACAGAGAACTAACAAGCTGTATGATGTTGATAAATATTATTGGGACATGGTTCATTGTAAAGGTAACATTTATGGACCTTCTGTTACCAGTAATAAGATTGAGATACTCAGCATGACTGGAAAGATCATTAGGACAATCCACAGTGGTTGTTATCTGGAAGGTATAGCTCTATGTCCTGATGGACAAACAATTTATGTAACTGATCGTAATAACCACATTGTTACCAGTTTGACCTTGGATGGGAAAGTCAAGGCCATCTATAAGGACAAGGACCTGAGGGAACCTTGGGGTATTACTGTGGACAAGCATGGCTATGTATATGTACGTAACCGGGGTACACACAACATTCATCAGCTGACTGCAGACCTCAACAAGGTCCAGGTTATCATAGATGATGTGTATGGGCTAAGAATCAGCTACTCAAGCACTGAGCACAAACTTTACATCAGTGCTGGTAATTAAATCCATGTGTATTCCTTGGATTGTTAATAGACAAGCAACCAAACTGTGAATAGGTATACTGAAGTGTAATAAAATGCAATTTATTTTAATATGTCATATTAACAAAATAAAAGTATGTTGCCAAAAAGTCCTTGCTGGATGACTGTATTAGACAGTTTTTAGACTCTTTTTCAAATTCTTGCATTCTTGTGCAGCTTGAATGAAATGAAGCTAAAATTAAAATAAATAATAATTTTAATTTTTTGTTTCTATTTATATGATGCAGATTTACCATTATTTAGTATTTCATTATAATAAAAAATTGGTATTTAATGTTGAACAATTATATCATGCTTAGTATCAAACTGTTTCTTATTTTCAAAGCAATGCTTATGTGATACTTAAAATGTACAATTACATTTGTTGTTCATTTATATCAATTTATTGTAAAAATACTTGTAATGTAAATATTCTTAGTACTCTTCACGATTTTTGACAGTAATTTGTATCACCTTTGATTTAATATGCTTTAGGTCTTATTTTCTTAAGCTGTCAAAATCTTAAATTGTTAAGCTGTAAATGTCAATTCTTGAAATAATATAAACAGAATTTTCTAGCGTAACAAACAACTACTTTGTTTATCAAGGAACTAAAACTGTGTGACAAACTTAAATAATACTTTGTAATAACTGTTGTATTGTTGTTGATATGGTATGGCAATCACTAATGTGATTATTGAGACGAACACAAGCGTGTTTCTACATTGAGTTTTATTATAAGACTGAATCTTTAACAGACAACTTAAAGCGGCAAATATATAAGCATGCGCAGTAAAATATATTCTATTACAAACAATACAATATACAACAATAACTTTGTGAACTGTTAAAAAAGACTCTGTGATCTTTAAATTTAAAACGGGGAAATTGAGCTAGAAATCTTAAGACATTACTTTGTTAAACAAAAATTGTACTTTGAAAATTGTTATTGTGGATTTATTTTATAAACATTTTCCCCAAGTTTCATTAAGATTGAACACCAACTGTTTGATTTAGAGAGAGGACGAGGCTAATTTGCTATTGTTTGTATAAATAAAGGGTCATAACTATGAAGTGCCTGTAGCAACTTGTCTGGTTATCGAATTTGGCCAAGATATTATGCCCATAAACATTTTCTCCAACTTTCATTAAGATCGGGCTTAAAAATGCTTTTTTTTACATAAAACACACAAAAAGGAAATACCGTTTGCAATTAACTCTGAAATCGGTGTTTAGAACGTCTAGAAATAATGCAGATATCGTGTAAACACTTATTTACAATATTTTGCGGTCATCTGTAAAAATAATGTTAAAAATTTTAAGTAGCACATTAATATGTTTTATATGTGCTTGGTAATTAGAACATGAATTAGACTGATGTGCAAACATTGGGACATCCTTATATGAAGACAATTCTTCACTAAATTCTAGGTGGCCATGAGTATTTATCCCAAAATTCAATTGTGAAATTTTAGCCAGTTTTTGCCGTTTGCAGTGTTTGTCTCCTCTTAATTAATATTCTAACAGACTATAAACCAAAATATAATGAATTAAGACTTAAATGCGCTAGTGAAGCATGTGCAAGTAATACTTATGAACTTGTCATCGGTTCTCATTTTTGTTAATTGTTTGTGGTGTCTGTTTTGAAACTGACCATTTTATTAACCACCTCTCTCTCTTTCTCATTTTCTTGGCTGTTTGGGGAGGTTGTTTCTTCTGAATGTGGCAATTCCTTATGTGCATATTTCACTTTTTTTCTTATACTGAGAAAACCTATTTACATTTTCTCCATCAAAATCTTCTGGGAAAAGTTTTATGAGGCTTAGAAAACTGACAATGGCCTTTTCTCATTAATCATGCATATTTTACTTGAGTTTAGGGGAAATTACACTTCTTTTCATTTTAAATATGTACTAAGTTTGGACTCAAAAGTGCTTAAATTCTAAAAAAACACACTGTTAAGATTCCCATTTCATGTGTGTGTGTGTAAACATTGATATGGAATACACTGTGACTGAATCCATCTCCTCAAGTTCCATTAGAACATAATTTAATCTCCGTTATAGGCAAAGAACTTCCTAATCCTTGATTTTGTGAATACAGCTGATATCCCTTGTGTTCTCAGTGTTGATGCACATCAGCCTGCATATGTGTACATTTTGTGTAGAACAAGACCAGCCTGCATATATGTACATTCTGTGTAGATCCAGATCACCCTGCATATATATACACATTCTGAATATACCCAGATCAGTCTGCACATCTGAGCATTATGTGCAGATTCAGACCAGCTTGCACATCTGTGCAGTGTGACCTAGACCTACAGTACACAGTTTGCCTCTTGGTCAGATATAATCTTGTAAATCCTAAAATAGATTAATGTAGATCCTGATTAGACTACACTCGTTTCATGTGGGAACCATGGAGCAAATTTTCTAATATCTGCTAACCTCGACCAGTAATTTCTAAGGTGTTCACATTACATGCAGGCTGCAATTCCCTATATCGTCACCTTTGCCAACTGCTATATTACACAAACATCTATTTTCCCAAAAGCAGAATGTAAGATAATTACATTGACAATACAACATTCACAAATATAAAACACATGGTCAATATTGAGCTTTATTACTTCATGAATTCAAATCCTTAATAAAGATTAAAATACTGGTCTATTATTTTCTTTCCAAAATCTTTTCTTTACCCTGGTAGACCTTGACACATACACATGTTATGTAATGGCAACAAATATAAATGTTTACAGCGCACCGGTCACGTCCTACACTACTGTGACTTGTAAACAAACCAACATATCCATTTGTGTTGCTATGATTGGCTTTGTTGTTCAAATAAGATTTTCTCAGCAATTTTGAAGAGGTTACGTAGGTGTTTCAGCTAACAATATGGGAAAAAGTCTGCACTGACTCTACACATGGAGAAGTTGTTGACATTTGTAAGACAATATCTGCCAAGCCAATGTGTATAGGTTAACAGGGGCAATCCAGAGGGGGTTCAGTAGGGTTGCTTGAACCCCTTTTTGACTAGCAATATTAAATTTTCATGGAAATTTTGGTCATAAAGTGGGAAATTATAACTCCCCTAAGACTGCCCCAAATGAACCCATTTCTGGAAATCTTGTTTCCAACCCTGATAATCCATGTACATATTACACAACATATCTACACTGTAGGTGTTATCAACAGTTATCTTGCATAGCTGACTGTCCATCTGTCTCAGTGTTTATGCACTCGATCAGATTTCCATCGGCATGTTTAGTCCCTCTTGCTGTTGGCAGTTTAATGTTGTGTTCAGTAACTTCTTCGCATACAACATTGTCCTCTACACTATCTTCACTGTCAGAACTGTCTGGATCACTGTCTTCACTCTCAAACTCCCCTTCCATCAATGCTATATTCTGTATTAACAAGAAGTAAACAATATTTCATTGGTAAAGCCTTTACTACATGGGATAAATCTCATATAGGCCACTTATTTATGTACATCAGACAGTGAAAAAATGCAAAACTGTACCACGCCAAGCCAACCATGCAAGAGACAGACACAGTCCATACCATCCGTATCCCCATGAATGAATAGTTCAAGTCACTGGCGCTTGACCAGCCGGCCCACCCCCTGCCAACCCTTACCAATACGCCCTTTTTTGTAAAAATGGTGTCGAGTCACTAATATTATTCCATTCTATCAAAATATGCGAAAATACACCGTCAAAATCGTATTTTAAAAAACAATTTATTTCTAAGTTTATAATGTACTTAGAAATAATTTTTTTAAGAATACGATTTTGACGGTGTATTTTCACATATTTTGATAGAATGAAATAACATTAGTGACTTGACACCATTTTTACAAAAAAAGCGTATAAGTAAGGGTTGGCAGGGGGTGGGGCGGCTGGTCAAGCGCCAGTGGTTCAAGTATGCCCATATGAAGTCATCCACAATGTTTGACATTTTGAATAGTTTAAAATTTGCATATTATGATCAAGGGAGGTAATTGAAACTGAAAACTATACATAAGTTCGTAAAACACCCGACATTTCATTGGACAGCGTTTATAATCCTCATTTAAACGGGTTCCGATTGAACAATAAAAACATTGCTGTGCTTTCTTACATTTCGACCCTTCGCTGCTTTAGCCATATTACAAATTAACGAAATTACGTCAACGTCATACCGGGAAGCATAGAGAACAAAATATCAGAAGTTCTTGGTCAGACATGGAATTAGGAAGATTCTTCTTTAATTGATTCAGATTTTTACGTTTGTTTTAAGCCAAAATAAAACATATCTTACAGAAAATGTTTATTGATAATGGAATTCACAATCACTGTCGCCAAAATTTAAGTACGCGTAATTGTGAAATTTTGCGACTAAATATAATTGGAGATTTTTCATCAATAATATTTTTTTCAAAACTTAATTTCATTCAAATCCTAACAATTATATTTTACAGGTGACTACAGAAGAAACAAGTGCACAAGTTCACATTGTATTCCGTGCGTTGTCCGCTTCCCAACATGCGACGGCAAGCGGTACGGCATGAACGCCGACGAGCAAAAACTGTGGTCTCCTTACTACATTTACTGTTACAAACAGCGCTACATTTCTCAAGCAACATGCCCAAAGGATGGAGAGGGGTGTGTTCAATTATTTCATCCCGAAGTTAACCGATGCGTTCCGGTTTACATGATTCCGCGAGAGCACGGAGGGGCAATGCCTAACTGTAGTAACCGAACAGATGGATTTTATCCGGATGAATTCGGACGATGCGACAGATACACGATTTGTCGCGGCAATCAGTTCATCAGTCGTGGAAGATGCTTGGATGGAAAAGTGTTTGATACTGTTCAGATGGAATGCGAGGAAACCAGCACGGCGTGTGGTCGGTGTGGGCAGGGTAACTGGTAAGTATTCGAACATTGTAGGGTCGGATAAAAATAATCCAGAAAGGAGGTTTTTGTCGTAGTCTAAGGATATTTATACGAAAATTCTAACTTTGTGGCCGAACTCTCTATGGAAGTTCAATGAATACACAGAGACACGGTTTGGCGTCCATATTGACCTACTTCTGTTTGGCGAGTAAACAAACCGTGACCTCGCTGACTGCAATATATATGTGCGTTGAGCGGCAAAGGTTTAAATAGCCAAATTTCTTTAGTTTTTAATTGGAAATAAAATGTTTTTAACAAATTATAATCGTACATTATCTAGATAGTTCTCTTTTCTTGGAATTTTCGTTTAATTAACTTTAAATCTGGCTTATTGTTTTATAATAAACCGATCAGCTGATATATGTCAAATAACTTCTAAATGTCAACAGCACAGTATTTTACATTCCTTACGATTTGTTTTTTGTTGCAAGCCGGTCAAAGTGTGACTTTTTATTTCAATATTGCAGACAATCAAGGGGAAAGGAGCTTAGTTTTGTCTGGTTTGAAATATTAGATAATAATATTTTAACCCAGGTTTTGTATATTAGGGTGATATGAAACCTAAAATGCTTCAAATACTGATTCAAATACTAAGTTTTGGAATGGATTACCAACAGAAAAGATTTCAACTGAACTCAATATTAATTATCTAAATAGCACACATCTTTTTTGTTTGTTGTTATCTTTATTCAAAGTAGAATGAATTATTTAGTGAAGTACAGACTTCGTGTTGAACTTCCTCCAATCTGGGTTAGCTCTGGTGTATTCATTACTTTGGAGGCTGTCACTGTCTTCTTAAATGCTGTGGTCTTCTGATTTTAAGTATCCATTATAAGAAGATTTCCAATTTCATGTGACCAGCCTGGGGTTCATGCAAAATTGATTTATGCAGGTGGATGTTAACACTTATAATTAAAATGATAATAAGAATATGAACTTGATTGTTGGGATATAACTCTTCTCATCAAATCTAGAGTATAAAAATGCTGCCATTTGTAAAACATCAAATATGCAGACAAATTTAATATTTGAAAATAACCACAAAAATAGATGTTTCACTTGATTTAGACACAGGTTTTTAAGTAATAACTTGTATCTTATGGTATAATAGATTGTATCTATTAGTATAAAAAAAGACAACTTTATTTGTGTTTGGACTTTTAACTATGCAAATTATCTTGGGCAAATTTGAAATCTTGATAGTTTTAGTCAAGAGGTTTACCATGACACAACATTACTAGTAAACAAGTTAACCACCTATTACTCTAATGATGACTAAATATGCTTAATACTTGACATTTCTCTTATCAGACTTTGAAGCATGATTGTTCTGCTAATAATATAAAACAGGCTGAAAGAAATCTCCTGAATGTAATTTGTCAATATAAATTAAATAAATATAATCATGTAACAACAAAGTGAATTTCTCAATAATTTCTCAATAAAAAGAATAAATAAATAGATGGAAATAAAAAACTGTAATGTGTTAATATATATTATCATGTAAACAATTCAAATGTATTTGGGTTATATATTAATTATGTGATAGTAGCGAAAGCTAATAGAACAATATCACATCAATTTACAACAATATAAGTTTATTTATTAGTATTTCATAAGCTTAACCTTATATGCAGCTAATATGAATAATTCCACACCATGAAAAACATAATAGCATAATTTTAGCAGGTAATCTTATGTGAACAGTCACTGTTAAAAAATCATTTTAATGATTGGTGCTTATGTCACCTTGTAACTTCAGTTTGTTTGTATTTACTACAGCTTTTATATATACTAAAATAACAGAATAAATGAAAATTTCATTCAAGGTAAGAAAAACTTAGTTGCATATAATTCAGTGATAATTTTATCCACAAAAGGTTTTGATGTATAATTAATGCAACCAACCGATAACTTGCAAAATTTAAAATTATGTAAGTTTTTAAAAAGTCTACAATTTGAAGCAAGTGCTGCAATGTTTCCTGAAAAGGGTCAGAATTAAAACACTGCATTATATTTGAATCTCTTTCTGTGGCTTATTTTGACACATCATATTTTGATTTAACTAAATTGGACTGGTGTCAGTTTTCCAAATCGAGATCCTATCATCTGCAGCAAATGTTTCAACAGTCCTTAATTGATCTCAAAGTGCAACTAAATTCAATGATAATTGTTTTTTTTTTATTTTTACATATGATTGTTAATTAAATCCCTTTCACAGTACTTATATCCCAAAAGGCCATTGCTTGAAAGTACTGGGTGCTCTTTTTCAGGCCACAGTTACATATATTGGATTTTCAAACTAACCATCTTCTGCATTTATTAAGTGTAAAGATCTCATGTTTATGGTAAAATATGAGAGAGAACATTGAAGATAAGGTCTTTTGGGTTCCTCATGACTAATAGTTTGATTTCTCCTTTGGTTGTGGATTATTTTCATGTTGGAATGTTTAGTGTAAACAGTAAGGCCAGAGAATAATGACAAGTTCAGAGGTTTGATAAAGAAGGTCTTTCAGATATCAAACATTTTTTTTTCAAATAATACCTGTAAAATAAAAAGGAATGTTCTGCTAAGCATACTGTGTATCTAATCAGCTTATGTAGGTCTATACATAATCTAAATGGATTGATAGTGTATAGTTTGCCCATAAATTTACGTAGTTCCTGCTGTTATGTTTTAAATAGAGCCACCACTGCTGATGAAGTTGAAAATAAAAAAAAAACCCAGATGTTTTTGGCATAATTTTATCATAAGATTATGCACTGATAATGAATATCCGAATTATCCGAATATATTCCCACCTGGAACTTATCAATAAAATTCTCTCCAAAAAACCATTGTTGAATGGTAAAAATGCTCAGAATGCAATATCAGGTTATGGGACAACTCTTGCCTAGCGAGATTTAAAAAGATTATTGTAAGTAGTCACATAATTTGCAATGCAATTTTCATATACGGAAAAGCGAAAAATCTTTGTTTACTCGCAACCTCGCGTTGACGTGACCTTCACCTTCTCTATATGACAGTTGAAACCGTGTCTCCGTGTATTGCAGCCCGGAACCAAACTGACCCCCTCTGGATCCTCCCCCATGTAGAGTAGGCAGATAAACTTGATATTTTATCATTTACTATTGAATCAGTTTATTGCAATTAAAAATGTTTTAAATTTCGTGCATTTCACGTATGGGAAATGCGCAAATTCAAACATGACACGTGATGTCCAATGCATTTTTCGGGAAAAAAAACACTCTTTCCCATATTTTTGTAGGCCATAGTCTTGGCTCTGTACCACTAAATTTCGATTTTGGATAAAAGGATGTCCCGTTATGAACTTTAGATTTATTCTGTATTTCTTGCTTCTAACACATCAATACATGTAAATAAATGTGGTATTTTATCTTTGCCGCAAAAGCTTAACATGTTACATCGCATTGTTTTATTTATTCGACAACAAAAAATTTAAAGCTATGGCCACAGTGACTCTGTAACCTACGGAAAAGAGTCGCACCCCATTTTCTGGACGAATGATGGGTCATAATATATTATTACTATGTAACTATTACTTGAGTATATTTACTTTAGTACAATTAGGCCGGCTGAAGGGGAGTTTAGGCCCGGCTTTAAATAGAGGTTTATAGCGAATGCTGAGAACAAGCTGGCCCGGCTTTATATATAGATCGTTGAGTAATGAACGGGAACCATGTTGTATGCACTTTAAGTTCAATGTCAAGCTATTTATAATTGAGTATATAAATATAAATATTGAATTGAATTATCTCCCCTTAACTATAAATATAAATATATATGCATGTATAAATTATATAAATAGATCGAGGAGTCGGTGTTTCCTTTTAATTATGCGAATTGAAAGTTTATTGTTGTAAGCAGTTATAGAAAGAGTGTAGTAAGAGACATTGTTCAGATAGTTATTCTTGGATGATATTAAAGTTTGTGTTCTGTTTACGAATATTGGCAATCCTATGACTTGATTTTCGGCGCGTGAATGTGACCTATATTATGATGGTTCTTTGTTTACAAATGTTTTTGATGTTGAAATTGATGGTTCTTGTGGGTTTCTGTTTTACAAGAAGGCGATTTCTTGTCTATAAAGTAAATAATTATTGTATAACCATTTTGTGTAGGTCTTTTTCTGTTGTTCAGAATAATTGTGACTCATCCCCATCCCCTCCCATCCCCCCCCCCCCCCCCCGGTTTACGGGATCAAGATGCTGAATATAGAAAGTTAGTATAGATTTTTCATCCTGAAAGTACCAAAGGAATTGCTATGTACGTGGTAGAACAATTTTGAAAGATACTGTTGAATTTAAATAGAGCAAATTCATTCAATGTGGTTAGTGCTATGAAAATACCTGCATGAACTCTTACACCCAACATCTAACCTCTTTTAAATGTCGTCCACATATAACACATCTGTGTTATACTTTTCTTGTTTCTGCTACAAACAGAAAATTTACATTGCGCAAATTTCAGCCCATGCGCCGCGCTGTCTTTTGCAACCGCTTCAAAATGTTGTCTACGAAATTTAATTAATTTAATTTACACAATTTTTTAACTCTTGGTAAACAAAATTACTGTAATCTAACAGAGGACCAAGTAAGAGCATGACGTTGTTAAAAGTACATGTATTATATATAATTGTTGAATGATTGCATCTTCTGCATGACAACGTTTTTTTTCTAATTCCAGCTGAGGAGTCCAGCTTCCTTGAAAAGAGATGCTGAGCGAAATGGCCAATGCATACAGCCAGACTACATGTTTTTGCGTAAAAGTTTAACAAAAACAATATTTAATATTTATCATTTTTCACATGGGGCCGGGGGGACTAGGTTTATTTAATAGTGGTTGCCGGAACTTCTGCTGAATAACTGTTGAGAATAAAAAGACATAAGGTGTCCTCTTAAACAACAAAACAAAACCAATGTTATTTATCTTTCCCAAACTTAAATGATCTGTTACTATATTTTGTAACAACCGTGATCTTTTATCAACTGTTTTGCCATCGCTTTTATAAAAGATGACAAGAACCTGGATATGTTTTGTAAATGTTTTGTAATACTGGCTTTAATCTTCAGACAATCAACAGGTATAAAGTTAAACGAATACTCAAGAAAAAAAACCAAACTTGTCACTATATCTTTGAATATCTATGAGTGTCATTTGACAAATCTATATTCGCACCCTCCTATAATAACTCAAGCAGTTGGTTTATGCGCCAGAAATATCAAATGGTACACTTCAAAAGACATTCAATTTTCATTTCAATCCACAATTTACATATCTGTCCAGCCGATTCCCCGGAAATAAACCAAATATGCAGTGTCCCTTTTCTTTCTTTTTTTCTTGGTTGAGCATACATTAACAAGAAATTAGCTTTACACCAGTAATATGCATCCCAAAGTATTATGCATTTCCATTACTGCCCATGAACAGACTCAATCAAACCAAACCTGCGATATTTTGATGGTATGTGTTGCTTGCTTGCTGTCAAAGTTATTTTTCATCTATTTTAAGGTTTTACAAGGTATATTGTCCACTTATATAGATTGTCTTGTTATGCATAATAACAACATCTGCTAAGCTTTGAAAGCCACCGAACGCGACAAATATGAAAAAATTGCAAGCTCGTTTTGATAGACCCTGTTCAAGGGCAGTAATGGAAATCCATACTACTACCTACGCCTTCTAGCCCTGGTTTGAGCACAACTCAATCATGTCAATATTAACACCAGTTAACAGTACAATCCCAATAGAGGATATGCATATCTGTCCTTTATAATACATATAGATTTATTTTCCCCCATCACAAATTTCAATACAATGTGAAAATAATGTTGTTTTTTTAATGGAGGATGTAGGTTGATTTTGTTCTTGACCAGGTAACGAATTCAAACACCCAATAAAGAGCAAAAGACCAGCTTAATTTTCTATAATTTTTTTTCCAAATATTATGAACTTCTTCAGCATGATAGCCCTTGACACTAAAATCATTACTCCATATATACTCATTTCATTGCATGGGCAGTGTAGATCAAGATTAGCTCTCTGATTAGGATCTAAAATGCTTTTAGATTCAATAAGTTATTTCTGCCATCTGATCAGGATCTACATTGTTTGTTTTTTGATTAAATATGTTATTTCTGATAAAGAAGCGAACACTGTAGATCCCGATCTGAAAGCACAGATGAGCCAGCTCATCATCTGGATCTACATGGTTTGAAGTTGAAGTAGTTGTTTCAGAGGGAGAAGTTGTTAAAAAATTCGGGAGACAATTTCTGCCAAGCCACCCTGCATCTAGACATCTAACATGTATATAGTTTATAATCAGGTGTAGATCCAGAGTGTTCAGAAAGTTTGCTCGAACCACTATTTGCCGCAGCAATATTTTAATTTTCATGGAAATTTTGGCTAGAAAGTTGGTAATTATAACTGGATATAGGAAAGTCAGTATATATAATTCCTACCTGGGTACTTTTGTTTGTGAACTAAATCAGATCTCCACAAACGAACTAAATCAGACATCCCCAAACGAACACCTATTCTGGTAAGCTTGCATCCGACCCTTTCAACAACAGTTGTATAGTTGGCAGTCCACCTGTCTCGGTGTTTATGCACTCTATTTCTAACTATCTTCACTGTCAGAACTGTCCGCATCACTGTCTTCACTCTCGAATTCCCCATCCATCAATGTTTCATTCTGTATAAATAATAAGTAAAACAATATATGTATTTCATAGGTAAACCATTTACGCCATTGGATATAGTTATTCTAAGCTCAAGTTAACAAAACTAAGATTGGAGAAATTGGCTGAAAAAGCGACCAGTCGCCATTTAAGCCAATCACATGGTTGAGATCTGAGACTGGTCTACAGATTTAGTTTCATGATCTTGGGAACAGGCAACCCACTTATGACATGACGTCCTATATAAGAAGGTGAGGAAACATTCAAAACTGTATTTTAGGCATCTTAGTTAAGAGTGTGATTTTTATTTATATTATCCACACAGAGTGGTTATGATCATCATTGATGACAGATCCTAAGGAAGTTATGTCAACAGCTCTTCAGTCTCAAACAGACAAGCTAACTAGGTTAAGTATCCATGACAATATATTTGACAGAAGTGTTTTCCGACAAGTTACCACATAAAATGTTAGGGGTTCATCCAGCAAAGGTGCAGTGAGGATACAATAAAAGACAACCACATATCATTGAACTTTTCACATTATTTTGACTATAAGTCAACACATTGCAAGTCTTGCCACCAGTTGGATTGACAAAGTGTGACGTCCATTTTTGTGTTTTCATCAATTTTGCTTATACAGCTATTCGATATGCCAGGTTGACTCTTTCACTGTGCATGTCTCTTCTTCAGTTTATTACTGATAACGACGGAGTAAGTATGCAGGTTTTCACTATTATTTCAAACCATTTGGAAAGATTTGATAACATGTAGGAGTTTAAATATAAGAATTAATATATCTAAACATGTCTGGCATTATTGACTTAAATAACACAATTGTTTTCACACGCTAAAAATCATTCAATTCTTTGTTAATGTTTGCAAGGAATAAACCACTTTCTAGAAGGGCAAAATGTTTAGGCATTAGAAAAGTTTGCTATCCAGGGATCCTAACTTGTGACATTCAGTACACTAACAAAAGATATTTACAACAACGTTCTTAACCATTACAAGTTGCTTAGATCTGAGACTGGTCTCCAATTTCAGTTCTATCACAAGGCCTCAAAGTGTATCAACTGCAGTATAAGTTAACCGGAATATACCATTTCTAAATATGGAGCCTCTTCATTATCTAATTCCTCAATATCCGCAGAGAACTCGGGGTCCGTTGTCAACTTCTGCTGTAGATCATCATTAGCTGAGGCAAGCTTTGTCAGGTAATGACGCCCTTGTGACAACACTAAAATAGTAGAAATGATACAGTGAAATAGTGAAATGATATGACACGAACACTTCCCTTTTTCCTGCAGGCTTTACTTGAAATTTTTTCATTTAAGACTATTGTAAACTTGTGCATAAAATGTTTTGAAGACATTTGTCATCGGACTGCCTTTTAATCGATCTATATGTCTTTCATTCCATGTGCAACTAGTGCAGATCCAGATCATCAGGATTAGATAATGTCTGACCAAGAATTTAACAGTGTAAATCCAGATCTGACTGCATGGATTTGGATCTACACTGGTGGCACATTGAATTTAATTAAGATCTAACAATGGAGATGTAGAGAACAGAATATTTCCCAATCAAAAGAGGCAGGGATTTTATTATATCTAGTATGCAAAGAATACACAATGTTTTCTGTATATCACAAGTAATCATTTTATTTGTCGGTGCAAACATTTGTGGATTTAGTTTGCCAATCAAACTACCAGTTAAAACAAGAGCAAGTCGAAAATGACAGCATGCTCGACTATTTGAAGAGTCAGATAAAAGGAAGAAAATAAAAGCAGAGGGTTTTAATCACCTAATTTTTGACTTTTTGTAAATTCTTTTCGCAGGTCTTCTAAACTTAGGATACAAGATCACAAGATCAGGGCCTGAAAAATGTCCAAAAGATGATGTACATTGTAAATGCAAAGTTTGTAGAGTGTATATCCATGACAATTTATTCCATGGAATACGTTTGTTATCCAATGGATGGGCAGTATAGATCCAGATTAGCTGACACATACCGTCTTTAGATTCTTGACGTACACTGTTCAGACTTTAGAGACCCTTGAGACAGGTCTCTTTTTCAATCAATCAGATTCATGAAATTTAACATTGGTACTAATTAAGTAAAAATTCAAACATCAATTTATTAACGGTAAATATAAAGGCATTCTTATTTCAATATTTAAATATAAAAATAATCGGGGTCATCTTGAGTAAAACTTGAAAACTATTTAAAACTAGGTTATCTTATGACAATACCCTAACAATGCACCAGGAAGTTAAAATACTGTGTAAACATTGGCTGATTATTTAGTTGACATTATTTGGAGAATAAGAATAAATTTCAAAAGTAACTTTGTTCTTGGAGTATATATCAATAAAATAAATCTACCAATTAAAAACATATCCTGAAGCGATCCAGTGATCCAGTGATAAAAATTTACAATGGCCATGTCAGGAAGTCGTTTTATAATTGGAGCATCTGATGAAATCAGGGATATTTACTGTGAACCTTGTCACCAAGCTGGACAGCAGTTGCAGAGGGTTACTGTGTGGACTGTCCTGAATATCTGTGTGGTCAGTGTTTCAAGATGCATCGCAGGAATAAAATCATGGCAAACCATGTGCTAATTGACACGGACTCAATGCCAGTGGCTTCTGATACTAGAAAAAATGTTTTGGACGTCTGCGAGGAGAAATGCCCAAGTCATCCTAGTAAAGTGACAGAGTTCTTCTGTGAGATCTGTGATAAACTTGGATGTCATGTCTGCGTCACACTCGATCATCGCCAGTGTGAGAAAGTGAAACACATCCCTGACATTGTCAAAGGCATAGATCAAAGTGAAGAGTTAAAGATAATTTATGAAAACATTAAGACAAAAGTAGATCGACTTTCTGAACTTGAAGAAAAGCAAAAAACAAATGTCACTTCCAACTGTGAAATGGGGAAACTTGCAAAACAAGATCTTAAACGTCAGAGAGCCAAAGTCAACACATTTTTTGATGAACTGGAGAAGAAGATTAATGACCAAATTACAGCCATCGAGAAAAGAAACACAGATACTCTGAAAGCTGCTTCTGACAGATTGGATCATACAAAACAAGATTTAGATCAAATAAGGAATGACATAGAGGCAAAGGAAACAGGACAAAACTGTGAACTATTTATTGCAATGAAAAGAAGCAAGGAGAAAATGATGACTTTAGAAGATCGATATAAGCAGATACAACGGGAACAAAGAATACAAATGTATAGAGTGCTTCCTTCAAAACAGATTGACGCCATGATGAGAAACACTACAGAGATCTGCGGTGTAGCAACGGCCAGATTCGATGAAAAGATTGGCATAAAGACTAAGACAAATAAAGCTAGGCCCCTTGTATGTGGTCTGACCATATTGAATGGACACTACTGCGTTGTAGCAGATGATGATAACAAAAATATTAAGGTGATTGACACAAAAAGTAAAAATGTCACCTCAGAGATAGACAGTAAAGCAAAGAGCATTTGGTCAGTGACGTCGGTAAGTGACGATCAGGTTGTTGCCTCAGTAACATTATCAGATAATAGATATCAAATCCAGTTCTTCTCTGTGTCAGTATCAGGAGTCATCCAGAGAAACAGCCAGCTGTATGTTAACACGTCATATATGGACATGGTCTATTGTAAGGGTAACATTTATGGTTATACTGGTAACACGATTGATATAATCAGCATGACAGGCAAGATCATTAGGACACTCCGAAATGATGATTTTCTCAAAGGTACAGCTCTGTGTCTTGATGGACAAACCATTTATGTAACTGGTATAAACCACAGTGTTACAAGTTTGACCTTGGATGGGAATGTCAAGGCCGTCTATAAGGACAAGGACCTTTTTGACCCTCAGAGTATTACTGTAGACAAACATGGCTATGTATATGTACGTAGCTATGGTACAAACTATATTCAGCAGCTGACTGCAGACCTCAACAAGGTCCAAGTTCTTATAGAAGATGTGTATGGGCTTAGAATTGCCTACTCCAGCACCGAACACAAACTTTACATCAGTGCTAGTAATGAAATCCATGTCTATTCCTTAGATTGATAATAGACAAGAAATCAAAATGTGAATACGTATAATGAAGTGAGATAAATAGCAATTATTTTACTAAATTTATATTAACCAAATACAAGTATGCAGCCTAAACCATTGTTTTGCGACTGTATTGGTTAGTTTAACGGTTTTTTTATAATTATTGTATTTGTGTGCAGCTTAATTAAATACGTACAATCAAAGCGCTGAAAGCGTTGAAAGACTGGCGCGCTGGTTGAATCGAACTTGCCCTGCACAGATATCATTACTTTGAACATATGAAACTATGTGTGATTTTATTCGTAAAACTTTGTGGCAGTTACTACCATCAACATAAGCAAATAATTCAGTATATTCAGGGATTTCAATAGATGCCGGTACTTGTATTTTGATACAAGGAAATAAGGTATCACTTTTTTTTCACCTTAATCTGAGGTTGGGGGTCTTTTTGATGCAGCAGTGTATGATTAGTGGTTAAATTTTGCTAGAAAAACGATGATCAGGCTCCGTCACACTTGAGTAGTGTCAACAATGAAATGCATAAGGCTCACGTACCTTAAGAAACAGTTACAATCTTAATTTTTACGTCGATCGCAACAATGCATTAACAAAAATATTCGCCAACTTACTTACGGTCTCCCCAGGATTTTTGGAAGGGTTGTCGCTGGACTGCTCGTGGATTTTAGCTCGCGAAACTTTATTTTTTAACTATCATTTTATACAGTTTTATATTTGTACCAAAGTTTACTGCAACAACGGTATATAGTACATAGATGTGTTTTTTTTTATCTCTTTAGAGCCAAGAAAGGTACAAAGTTAAAAAACATAAATAATGTGAAACAATGTGTAAACAGTATGTCAACATGTGTTTTAATTACATAAACTGATCTGATCTCATCAAGTTACAATGTCAACTATATACTCTGTATAGTTAGTTTTTCACCTTCATTGTCCAAAATATCTCACACATATCAAACTCAGTGTTTCATTACAACTGACAGGATAAGGATTAAACTTTCAGACGCCTCTTTTTTCTTGGACCCAAGTGCTGACTGCCTTATTATAATCAAACTTCAGTACATCAGGACCTTCCATGGATATCATTAACAATGAATTTAATGTTGAATTGTTATCTCGATAATTCTATTGAAGAGAGCGAAATATTCAAGGGCATTAAACAGTTAAAAAATAATTCTAGCGGAGGTCCTGATCTATATTTAAACGAATTGTTCAAAAACGGTATTGATACTCTTATGCCATATTTTACAAATTTATTTAATAAATGCCTTGACGTAGGATATTTTCCAGATTCATGGAGTGAAGGATTTGTAGTTCCAATTTATAAGAGTGGTAACCCCAGTGATCCGAATAACTATAGAGGCATTACATTGTTAAGCGTTCTAGGTAAATTATTTACTCGAGTGTTAAATAATAGACTAAATGACTGGGCCGAACACTATAACGTTTATATAGAATCACAAGCAGGTTTTCGTAAAAATATGGGAACTATTGATAATGTGTTTATTCTAGATGGTATTATATCACATTGTTTAAATAATGGTGAACGTTTTTACTGTGCATTTGTTGATTTAAAAAAAGCTTTCGATTTCGTTGTCAGAGATATATTATGGTATAAATTAATCAAATACGGTGTAAGGGGAAAACTGTTAAAGTTGATACAATCTATGTATGATAATGTTAAGTCCAAAGTTAAGGTTTCGAACAATTTAAGTGAAGATTTTGTATGTCACTTAGGAGTTCGACAGGGTGAGTGCCTGTCGCCTTTTCTTTTTTGTATGTACGTATGTACCTCAACGATTTAGAAGAAACACTTATACTAAATGGCGTTGAAGGGATTGGTATAAATATGAATATGAAATTATGTATTTTACTTTATGCCGATGACATAGTATTGTTTTCAAAAACTGCGGAAGGTTTACAACACTCATTAAATGTTTTGTCCGAATATTGTATTAAATGGAAATTAACTGTAAATGTACAAAAAACAAAAATAATGGTCTTTAGAAAGGGAGGCATATTACCTGAGAATAATATGTTTATGTAAAATGGGCATGCTCTAGCAATTGTTAATATATTTAAATACCTAGGAACTGTTTTTACAAGCGGGGGTGCATATAATGAACATGATAGAATGTTAAGTGGCCAGGCTCTTAAAGCAATGTTCAAATTAAAAACATCTTTGTATAGTTTTACTGAAATCTCGCCAAAACATCACTTAGAACTTTTTGAAAACTTATTTGACCTATTCTGATGTATTCATCCGAGATTTCTGGCTTTAATAAAGGAACATCGTCGGAAAGAATACAGCTTAGTTTCTACAAACAATTATTAGGATTAAGATTAGTACACAAAACAGTTTTGTTTACGGAGAATTAGGGAAGTTCACTCTGCATATTCAACGTCAAGCTAATATTGCTAAGTTTTGGTTGAAACTATGTGAACTTGACGAAAGAAAATATTGTAAAATAGTTTATAACATGTTAAAATCTGACGCCGAGAGGGGCAAAATAAATTGGGTTTCAAAGGTAAAAATTTACTGTCCACTAATTGTTTTTATGATGTATGGCAAAACCAAGGGGTTGATAATAAAAAATTGTTTCTATTCATATTTTTACAGCGATTGAAAGATATTTATAAACAAAATTTGAACGTTAGCTTAAATGATTCAACAAGAGCGATCTTTTACAGACAAGTATCGAATTTTGATTATAAACAGTATTTAGATCTGGTTAAGGTCCAAATCCAAATCGTTGACAAAATTACGCCTGTCGTAACACAGGCTCGAAGTTGAATGTGGTAGATGGAAGAAACCAGTAAGAACACCTTTTGATGAACGAAAATCTACCATTTGTAAGACTCTCGAAGACGAATTTCATTTTGTTTGTGAATGTTCTTCATATAGTGATCTTCGAAAGAAATATATTAAACCTTATTATTGGATAAGACCAAATTTTGAAAAATTCATTAATTTGATGAAAAGCGAAAACTAACATGAAATAAACTCACTGGCAGTATTCATCTATAAAGCATTTGAAAGACGAAAAACAAATAATGAATTTATAAACCTTTATTTGCTGGTCTCTCCCATACTGCAGTCAATGTAAATTTGGCCATTCTTGCCACATATAATTAAGTTTTATGTATTTTGATTTGGAATATGTGTTACTTGTCACACTGTCACCTGTCTTGTTGTTGTATATGATTGTGTTATATAATATGTTTATATGTGTGTGTACATGTTCATGGGCCTAAAATGGCTTATTACATTGAATAAAGTATTCGTATTGATTGTTAAGCCTGCTAAGCTTTGTCTTCACTCTTGATAAGGTGGAAAAACTCACTCACAATCTGAAATTAAATTAATTTACGATACCAGTAAACATATAGACAGCTTCATATATATATATATATATATATAATATCATAATAGGTATTCAGTTAACACAAACAGGTATAATAAATTATATAGTGCACCCCTAGAACCTGGTTTAAACCCCCAGTAGCAAATTATTTTGCCATTGACTGTTCCAATGCGCTAACCCATACGGTTCTCTTTTGTTAAACAACAAACAAATCATTTATTTTCCTCTCCACTTATTGCTGCAGGGGGAGGCTGTGTTTTATGAGTGTGGCGATTCCTGATATGCATATTTCCCTTTTTATTATAGTAGTATGAAATTGAATTATTTTATTTATTTAATGCAAGTCATAATGCTAAGTAAATATATATATAAAAGACTATTGCCAACTTCTTGCAACCAGGAGTAGACTTTCTTCCACTTAGGATCGATACTTGACTGGATCGAACTGGCTGTTCGAGGTAGCCGGCGTTGATTCAGTGTCTCGGCATGTTGGGGTACCGCGTCCGGCTTCGGAGTAATTTCACGACGTGAAGGTGAAATTGGCGTCGTCAGAGTCGCTCTTGAAGGGCTATCCGGAATGATCTCGATCTCATTTCTAGAATTTTGAAGTTCAGAATGCCCGATGGAGTTGGCATCAGCCTCACAAGGCCGGTTTCTCTTGAAATAAGATAGAATCGACGAGTCGTCGTTCTTTTGCACATGCACACTTGAAAATGTGTCCGACGAAAATGAACTGATCGTTAAGTTCTAACTGGAACTTGCTAATAGACTTGTTTAAAACAAATCAATTATCGCGCAATTATTTTCATACATCTATACAGTACAATTTTCGAAGTGTTTGTCTTCTAATCAAAGAACAAAGAATAACCAAATTATTACTCATGATCGTATCTCATTAAAATCATTGAACATTATGTCAAACACACCCGCTGTTAATTGAGAATATCAACAGTCGACAGAGCCAAAATACGATCAAACGACACCGACAGACTTGCGAATTCGGCCACGTGGAGAGGCGGAGTTATCCAGCTGATAGTAAAGAAATCGATTGTGATTGGTCAAATCGCCCATTGCTTTGACCTTGAATGAGGTGTGTATTGAAAAGCGACCTGTGTTTACAATTCTAGAAACAGAAAATTATGACATGTCGATTTTGAATAAACGGATGTCGGCGAATTTAACGCTTGTTGGAAATAGATTAAAGCTTGTTAACGGTTGTCGGGCGCGACAACCGTTATGATAGCTGGGGAGAACAAGGCCCGGCCAGGCCCATCCTCGAAAGCCGAGCAAATTCTCGATCCACAACTACTCCAACCTAACCAAAATGGCAACCCACGCTATCTCCCGCTTGTCACGTGACTAATTTGTTTTTAATTGTTCTTTTAACATCCTTTCATAGTTGTTCAAACAACAACATTAAATTGTTTTCTTGTTTTTATTTGTAGCATTATCTTTCAAAGTTCGCATTCCTTCTCGAAATATTTATATTTTCTTAAAATGCACTACTTTTTATGCCACACAACTACGAAATCTTTAGGGGGTAACTAAACTAATCATGCATATCCAGTTGCTTGTTCACTGCCGTAGCTGGTCGTGATTTCACTCTACATTTGTTAGCTGGCGTTTTTGGCATGGATGCTCCGAAATGACACGGAAACTTACTATCAATCGCTCAGAATTCATGGAATGGTGTGCTGCATTGTGCTTCACACTTGTGCAGAACATTTGAATGATTTCGGCCTGCTCTCGCGGTGACCACAAAACCCCACTTACTTGATACGCTCTCGTGGTCGCAATGATACACCCTAAGTTAACGACGGCGCGTTCACGGCATCGTTACCTAAGACTGGCGCATGCGCTCCAGTCTAAAAACTTTTTTATTTTAGCGCACACTTAACTTGAAGCTAAGGACCAGAGATAATAAGTTCAGTTCAAGCCATGGATCACAACAGTTTATAGCCCAACTATTTGTGCGCAACAAGGGCTTTTCTATGTATACGATGGTCGCCCTTCGCGCACAACACAGTTACTATTCAAATCAATGCGGAAATTTTTCCTTCTATGTCTATATGCCAGCAATAAGAATCTTTGTCGCCACTTTTGACGGCTTCAAATAGTTTTTTAAACCTTATATATCTTTTAAAAAAAGTTTCATACCTAGGAGTTAATGCCAATTAGAATTAATACATGTGATACTTTTTTAGAAACTCGTTCGTTTAATGTAAAACACTTATAAACATCCACTCATGTCAACAGTTTTTATGTTACACCGCTAAAAGTCTACCTGACTGTAAATTATCGATTTATAAACGGGACGCTTTCATTGGTTATCACATTCAAAATCAACATGTAAACGGCAGTGCTGAAATTTTCAAATGGCAGTGAAAACATGGGAATTTTAAGCAGCGCGATTTGCACCACTGTTAGATCGTAACTGCTTGAGACGTAAAGGACAGACATCTGTAAAAAGTCAGTATGATAATGGGTGTGTGCTTGCAGTCGAATTATTAAGACTAAACAGTTTATAACCAAAACTTTCGTCATTGACTTTTGTGGACGTTTTTTAATTTCATTCAATTAAACATTTAATGGTGCAGCATACAAACAAAGGATTTTAGATGGACTTCTTATTTAATAATTGTTATTGTTTTTCCCTTAAACCTGTAAAATTTATGAACAGGCTCAATCAAACCGAGCCTGCAGTAGTTTCATATTTGTCGTGTTCGGTGGCTTTCAAAGTTCCCTTTTCATCTATTTCAATACAGTAGCGTTGTTTGTGCCGTGTGGCGGCTGTAAAAAGTCCCCCCGTACATTCAATCAGTGCTGTTATCAGTTACGTCCTTTGAAGGTCGTTGATCACTTATGTACTAAGTTAATAGTACTTCTAAAATTACTTTTGTTTTTATATTTCGGCCAGTTTAAAGATAGGTGGTTTCCATATCCCAGCCAATAAGGTTTTGGATATTGTCCAATCACCCCCAAGGATATAATTCCTGCTTTTTAAATTTATTTTGCCTTTGGTGTTGTCTGTGATACGCAGGATTTATATTCTAAGATTCCCTATCAAAATTCTATTCTGTTTAGTTCCGCCCATTGTTTTAGTGCAAACCCATTCTTTTTTCTGGGGACCATACGCTGCTGAACATGGAATGGTATTGATCTGAAAATACCTCATTGAAGGTTCCATGTTCACCGCCATATGCATACCATCGTTTGGGATTGATCAAAATTGTACTGTTTATTGGTGTAAATATTTAGTTGCGCTCAACCCGGGGCTAGGCGGCGTGGGCAGTAATATGCAATCCCATTACTGCCCATGAACAGGCTCAATCAAATCGAGCCTGCAGAATATTCATATTTGTCGTGTTCGGTGGCTTTCAAAGTTCCCTTTTCATCTATTTATATAATAAGTCTACTGAATTATTACAAAAGGCCATTGATTTTAATAAATTCATATTCACAAATCCAAGTTTGATTCCAAAACTCTCTGCTAAATGACAGCTAACTAGTATGACTCCCTTCAAATTCTACGTAAAAGAAACGAAGCTTAAGGACAATCCAAACTCTTCATTGCAATTTCATCAATAAAACATTATCAAAATGCAGTTCATTAAAACTACATTTTAAAAGCTTATTATTTTTTAAATATATTAGTAATATGATACTGACAACTTTAAACTGTCCATGAAGTAAAATAAAAAATACTTTTAAAATTTTCCATATATGTAACATACCAGAAAAAATGTCAGAGGTAAGAATAGTGTAACTAATTTTTCATATTAGAACATTTTATCTTAACTTAAAGTAACTGTTTATATTTTTGTAAATATCATTTATCTATTTGTAAAGTTAATTGAAAATTTTATTCGAAGTAACGGTTGCTTCATAAAAGATTTGGTGGAAGTGCAAAAATATGTCACAGAATTTGGCTAACTCAGATAACAGGCTGTATGAAAGCTGACGCTAATATTTACATTTGATTATCCGTTTACTCCAAATATACGATTTTTATCTCATGAGCAAATAGTGTATATCCAGATCAATTGGTACATCTGCGCCATCTTATCAGGATCTACACTGTTTACCTTTAAATTTATTAGGTTATTTCTTATGTGAAGCGAACATTGTGGATTCAGGTCAGATGGCACAGATGTGCTAGCAGGTCTGGATCTACAATCATAATACCTGATAAAACTTGTATATATGGAGTAAAGCATATATCTGAACAAAAAAAAACGCAAGCAATTCTTTAGGTTCCATTGGTCAGCTGGTGTTCAAACCGCATGACGGTAGGCCCTAATGTGACTTGGCATGAGTAGAGTGATTCCGATGTAGTTAGCAGCATATCATGAGAAATCAAGTCATTGTGTTGATACACACATTAGACAGACCTGTAACCAAGCATATGAGACATTAAATTCTTTATTGCATAAATTTGAAATTAACTAATTTAAATTTTAAAATATGTTAATCAACATCTTAAAATTAAGTACAGTATTTAAAGTTTTCAAGTTACCACTTACCAAAGAAGATTTAATTAAGTCAAGCTGCTTAGGATTTTAGCAGCTTGCACTTGGTCATTGCTATTGCTGTACAAATATTTCAGCATATTTTGTTGATTAAGTGTAAAGCCCTAAGAAATTGTTAAGTATAAATTGCAAAATGAGCTAAGGGTTTCGCCTATTTGTAACATTAATTTTCATTGGATAATATGTAATATTCTTTAAAACTTTTAGTGATTAATTTATGTTTAAGGGTTTTGTCATAGAATACCTTCAGTCTTAAGAAAATGTTCCAAAAGTAAAGTCTTAAGAAATTTCTTAAACATTTTTTATTCGCGACTTTTTGTTTACAATTGTTGTATTTGGTTTTGCTTCAACGCTTGACACGATTGTTAAGGGGGAAGGGAAGTAACAAGGATTATATAGCCGATCGTAGCTGGCGAGTTACTTTTCTTCGCACACAAAACAGCCTTCCTCATACTTTAAGGTAAGACCTGTGTAATGAATACCTATATCCAGAAGAGTATCCAAGGGAGGTAACTATAGTAGTAATTTAGATTAGATTTCTCTCATGCAAGAGGACCAGGGTTCAAATCCCACTGGAAGCTAATTTTTTTTGTAAGCCTAGAGCTTAAATAATTGGCATATTTCTTTTTTTCCTGTGTAATTCTGTCATTGAATATAAAATTCTCATGATTTAAACTAAAATAAGCAAAATAATCAAGATTAAAGGGGTTTTCGCTATCAGAATATTGTTTATTCAAGTCATCAATTTGAAAATTTCTAAAACTGGACGGTAAACTTCCCTGAAATTTTGTTTAAATTTTGTTTAAGGTATATAGTTAAAAAATGGTAAAGTTTGGTATATTGCACCAATCAGGATTTTGCACAATTTTCATTAATTTAGTCTCGTGAAATATAAAAAATGCATTTTTTAAATTTATTTGGTCAAAAAATGTCATTTTAAGATAAATTCTGTATTTATATATTATATCTTAAATTGGTTTAGTAAAATATAACATATTTTGGATAAACTGTAAAAAAATTAGGGTTGAATTTATCAATAACAAAAAATTTTGTCACCGATTAAAGAAATTGGATACTTTCACGTTTTTTCTCACTTTTTTAAATAAAAAAAGCTATAAATCTCAAAAACTACACGGTAAAAATCATTAAAATTTTGCATACAAGTCAGTGGTATGAAGCAGTTGATGAAAATACAATCAGATGTTGGATTCTTAATAGTGCCTATTACAAAGGTCTTACCTTAAATAATTTGCTGGCAATCCACAAATGTGCTGATGGAAAACTTTACTCTGTGCAAACTGATTTTCAACAACACCTCATTTTATACCGGGGACACAATTTCCGTGTTACGGGAATGCATTTGTTTATACTTTTGAGAGTTATTTAGTGTTTTTATCCCCAGGAGTTGAATCGGGCCTATCCCGGAGGTTCTGCTATACCGGGCCAACCCATGGCGAGAGCAGTGCAAGCCCCTGATATCTCCGCTAGGACTATAAATGACAAACGCTTAGCTGTTTCTCAGAACGACTTGCTTTAAAGCAGGCTTCTATCTTGAGCGGCTGCAAACAGAAAAAAATCATTTTCAATGAATACAACACTTTGCTACGGTGTTCCGTATGGACAAACTTTTTCTCTTCCTTTGCCGCGATGCACGATGGTGCGATGGTAAAATCACCATGGTACGATGGCACGATGATGAAAACGCGAAGGCACGATGGTGAAACCACGCTTGCAGGGTGGTGAAAACACGAAGCCACGATGGTGAAAACGCGATGTAATATCGCGGTTTCATCATCGTACCATCATTGTTTCACCATCGTACTATCGTTGTTTCACCATCGTACCATCGTTGTTTAACCATCGTGCCATCGTTGATTCACCATCGTGCCATTGTTGTTTCACCATCGCACCTTCGTTGTTTCATCAACGTGCCATCGTTGTTTCACCATCATGCCATAGTTGTTATACTATCGTGCCCTCGTTGTTTCACCATGTTGGGTCAGTACAACCGAAAATCTGTCATAGAAATATAATTTACATCAATCAATCATCAAGCAATCAGTCAAACCGACATTTTTTGAAATTTTATTAATAACCGAACTTGAGCTGAAGCAAGCTAGCAACTATTTAGTGTTTTCTTTACTTATTTTCAATTCATATAAAACACAACTGCTATTACACTGGTCAATCAAATTATGTATTACTTACTTAGTACTTACTTACTGTATTAGCTACTACAGCGTAATGGCATACTGATGGCAAGTTAACATATGTAGCCAGTCGGCCGAATTAGCTTTCTTTAAGAACGACTCAAAGCAACACTCATTATAATATTTGGTTGCAGTTGTTTGATACGTACCTGATGAAACATTTCCGCTATGTGCAAATTGTCCAAAACTGAAATTGAAAACTGCACATGTATTCTGATCTTGATCTGATTTATTCTTTTTTTAGAAAATTAATGACTGGTCATCAAAATGGAACCAATTTATGTATTCCAAAATTTCCTCTAAGTCATATCCTCAGTCATGTTAAGTTTTGCTCTGTATGGAAAAAAATGTGTTAATGAGTCCTCGACTTGTTCAAGCAAAGTCGACTGTATGAAAGGTATCAATTTTTATTTTTATTCCGTCCACCCGGTGACATGCCAGGCCGACAACTCGAGCTTGCCACAGCCATTTCAATTATTCAGTCAAATAATAATAAGGACAAAACTTAATGTGAAAATGTAGCCAATGGTCATAATAAATGTTAGGGTTATGCAGAGATACATCTTTTTCAATATTTTGTCGAAATGTGTCTTCTTTATTTGAAATAGGAAAGCGAGATTTGGTAGGGATATAATGCGGATTTGGTCCGATACCATTGCCTGCGAAAAAAACGTTTAAAGTTACAAATCAAGCAAACAAAATAAAAAATCTTCCGCGTTCCAAAACACATCTTAGCTATGATCTTTCAAAAGAGCGATATCAACGGGTGAATCTGAAAACATTACTTTGTTCCCTTTATATTTTGTGTGTGGTGTAAGATCGCGGAAGAAAATCATGAAAGACAAAATAAACAACATGGACATGCATGAACATGTACAAAATAATTTTACTGTGTGCTGTATCACTTCCTACATCAGAAAGCACTCTTGCCACATCAGAGACGTTCCTTGTGATATCTTACATTGAATTTTTGATTACTTAAACTGAATTTTTGAAATCCATTTCTGGGTTTTTGATATCTTATACTGGATTTTTGATACGTTATACTGAAGTTTAGTCGTAAAATGATTGCTGAAGCAACCTTGTTAATACTGGCAGTTTGTTCTGTCTCGACGGCAGATGTGCTAACAGTCAATGTAAAGCACTTGTGGGACTGCTCCGGATATTACGCATGCGTGTTTGGGAAGCCCGTGCTTTTGCCAAAATGCGCACCTGGTTGGACATTCAGTATGTCTGCTAGAGTCTGTGTACTGATGGGAAGCCCACAAGCCGACTGCGTTCCAAAACGGTTCCCAACCTTACCCGACTGTGGTATGTTTTAACAGATTATTATTTTTTGTGGAAGTGTAACAGAAATTGTGATCGGTGTTAGAAACTTTGTAGGCTCTCTTACAGATAAAAACAGGTTTGCGTTGTTCTGTTCTGATTTCTATTAATAGTAATGTCAATAGTCAAGAGTTTGAAAACTTGCGTGTCGACTCAAGAGAGACTCGTTTTAATGACTTATTCCAGTAACAAGAAATTGATCTGGTATTCAAGCATCAAAACAACCTCCAAAAATGAGAAAAGCATTATTCGACCCTAATTTCGCTTTTTGTGTAGGCCTAATTGGCCACGGAATCCAATGGTATAGGTGGTCATTTAGTCAACAAGCGAAAATAAGGGCCATATAATGTTTTTCTCATTTTTGGTTGTTGTGATGCTTTATTAAAATCCATCGATACATCGATATTATTGCGTTGATTTATGAAACAATACACCTTTAATTAAAATTCACTAAGAACATAATTTATAATACAGGTCCAGTATCTGTGCAAGAACAGTGTCAACTTGGAGGCATAATGGCTAACCCGACGGAATGTCAGACATACTATAATTGCAGCCACCGTTATGTTGGTGAAGTGCCCAGGTATTTCGAACAGTATATGCAGGAGTGTCCCTATCCGCAGTTGTTTAACGAGGAAACCAAAATGTGCAGCCATTTCGAACACGTTCGCTGCGGTAACCGGAAAGAATATACAAATGGATGCAAGTATCTTCACTCCAATAAAATCTATTTGAAATTTAAAGTTAGAAAGTTAAATAGGATCCGATTGGACAATAATAACATCGCTGTGTTTTCTTACATTTCGATCCTTCGCTTGTTTTACCATTTTACAAAATAATAGAACTACGTGAACGTTAAACCGGGAAGCATAGTGAACAAAATATCTTGGTCAGACATGGACTTTGGAAGATTCTACATTTAATTGATACAAATATCTACATTTATTTTAAGGTGCTATGACAGTTGTCATTGCGCTTTAATTGATAAAAAAAAAGAAAAATATGAGTCTCTCTGACGGCATAATATAATAATGCAGTTCAATACATATTTGCACAAATCAATGTTATTAAAATATGTTTATTTTACATAGGTTAGAAAAAATCCCAACATTCTATTTGCAATCATTCACAAAAACGAAGCAAAACAAAACATCAATTTTAATGCCTTAATGAGTACTGACAACAATACCTAAGGTCCCTTTGTCTAACAAATTTATACAAAATGAGATATTTCCAAAAGTGTGTTTGACCTTGAATTTTATGTTCGCGAAAATGGATGACACAATTTTTAAAAATGCTGATTTCTCTCTTCATAATTGAAAGTTCTTTCAAAGGACCTGAAATATTGTTGTCAGTATCATTTTACTCATCTGTTGTTTTATGTTGCTTAGATTTTGTGTTTGATTGCAAATAGAATAATAGTATTAGATATTTTTTTAGGTCTAACTAGTTTTCTTTACTGTTGTAATTTGTCTTAACGTATGTAAATATACACTACTTACATTGATGTGTGCAAAGTTTGATGGAAATGCATTTTTTATATGATATTTTTTATATTTATCTTTTTTATCTATGACCTAGCAATGACGAAAGGAGCAACGTCTTAAGCCAATAAAAATATATCTTACATAAAATGTTTATGTGTCTGCTGGAATTCAAACTCGCCATTACCAAATTCAATTCAAAACTTATTCATTAAAATCTTAACAAGTATATTTTACAGGTGACTATAGAGGAATCAAGTGCACAAGTTCTCATTGTACGTGCATTGTCCGCTTCCCAACATGTGAGGGTAAGCCGGACGGCATGAACGTTGACGAGCAAAAACCGTGGTCTCCCCATTACATTTTCTGTTACAAACAGCGCTACATTTCTCAAGCAACTTGCCCGAAGGATGGAGAGGGGTGGGTTCAATTATTTCATCCCGAAGTTAACCGATGCGTTCCGGTTTACATGATCCCGCGAGAACACAGCGGGCAAATGCCTGACTGTAGTGACCGAATTGATGGATTCTATCCGGATGAATTCGGACGATGCGACAGATACACGATTTGCCGCGGCAATCAGTTCCTCAGTCGTGGAAGATGCTTGGATGGAAAAGTGTTTGATACAGTTCAGATGGAATGCGAGGAAAGCGCTACTGCCTGTGGCCGGTGTGGGCGGGGTAACTGGTATGTACTTGTATATGTAGGGTCGGATAAGAGATTTTCAGAGGAGGCTCGTTTGGGACAGTCTGGTGGTATTTTTATGATAATTCTAACATTCTGGCCAAATCCTCCACGAAATTTCAATAAATTGTAGCCCGCAGTCGGTAGATCAACTTGATATTTTATCATGTAAAATGGAATCAGTTTATTTCAATTAAATTTGATTTAAATTTTGTGTTATTCACGTATGGGAAATGATCAAATAAAAAGACAATGCATTTATTCCGCTAAATATTGAAAATTTAAAATGTGCAGCCCATATGCGGCGCGCTGTCTTTTGAAACCGCTTAAATGTTGTCAATACGAAAATTTATTGATTTAATTTACAAAATCTTAAAAAAAATCTTCAAACTGTTTGTAAACAAAAGGACTGTCAACTGACATTGGACCAAGAAATAGCATGACTTTTTTGAAAGTACATTATTATATATAATTGTAAATGATTGCATCTTCCGTGTGAATAGTTTTATTTTTCTAATTCCAGCTAGAGCCCAGCTTCCTTGAAAAGAGATGCTGAGCGAAATGGCCAAAGTATACAGACAGACTAAACTACATGTATTTGCGCTACAATGCAACTCAAACAATATTTCGTATTTATCGTTTTTCACATGGGGTGCCGGGGCGAGAGGACAAGGAAAACTTAATATTTGCATTTGTAGAAGAAACATCTGCTGAATAACTGTTCAGATCATAAGACTAACGCTGTCCTTTTAAACAACCAAATAATACCAATGTTATTTATCTTTCCATAACTTGAATAATCCGTTACATTATTTTGTTACATTCATGAACTGTTATCAACTGTTTTGCCATGGCTTTTATAAAAGATGACAAGAACCTGGAGATGTTTTGTAAATGTTATGTAATACTGGTTTTAATCTTCAGACAATAAACAGGTATAAAGATTAACGAATATTCAAGAAAAAATAACCTAGTTACTATATCTTTGAATAAGTTATATTTGCCAAATATATTCTAGCACCCTCTCATAAAAACTAAAGCACTTGTTTTATGCACCAGAAATATCAAAATGTACACTTAAAACACACAATTGTTTTATAATCCAGATATTTAGCCGATTCCCAGAAAATAGACCAAATATAAAGTGTCCTTTTTCGATCCATCACAAACGATAATATGCATATCTTTCCCATACAGTACAAATAGATTTACTATCACCCTTTCAGATTTCAATACAATGTGAAATTAATGTTTTTCATGGAGGATGTATGTTGATTTTGTTCTTGATCAGGTCATGAATTCAAACCCCAAAATAAAGATTATAAGACTAGCTTACTTTTCTATTGTTTATTTTCCAAACATCATGAAACTCCTACATCATGGTAGCCCTTGACACTTGCTCGAAACACAATTTGCCGCAGCAATATTTTAATTTTCACGGAAATTTTGGCCAGAAAGTTGGAAATAACAATCGGATATATGAAATTCAGTATATTTAATTCCATCCTGGGTACTTGTTTGTGAACTAAATCAGACATCCCCAAATGAACTAAATCAGACATCCCCAAACGAACTAAATCAGACATCCCCAACAAACTTAGTCAGAAATATAGCTATTAACAGTGATTTCTTAACTATTACAGATTTTTTTACCAATTGTCTGAACCGGATTATTGACTATAGGTTACACTAGATGCGTGTTCAGTTAAACACTTGTGTCGCCCTCTGGTACTTTGACAGAATATAAAGTCTAAGTACAAATAGGGCATAACTCCAACATATGTGACCTTGGCCTATAGAATTTCGCACCATCAGGATAGTGTTTTCATAAGCAATATAATTTGAAAGTTTTATGAAGAAGTATTAAGAAATGGCAAATTTATGGCCAACATTAAAAACGGGTTATAACTCCATCAAATGTGATCTGTACCGAAAAAATTTGGCATCGTCACGACCATGTTGTAATAAGCAATAAAATCTGAAAGATTGATAAAGAAATATTAAGAAATGGCGAAGTTACAGCCAACTTTAAGTTTTCGTGTAAAAATCCACCCATTCTAAGTTGATATTGCCAAAAAAGCAAATATTGTGGAAACAGTACACTTTACAGATAATCCAATCAGAGTTACCTCACACTTGCATAGTACTACGGGTACACATGATGGTCAACAAAATTTTAATGACTTTTGCTAATATAGTTCAGGAGTTACATGCAACACAATATTACATTTGCATATTTGCACTGTTCTGAAATACATAAGGGGTCATAACTTTGGCTCAAATGGACCTGGCCAGAAACAAAAACACAAGTGCACAACTATACTTAATGGTTTAGTTTCATGACTGTGGCTCTCATACTATTCGAGTTACATGCGACATAAGATAACATGCTGAACAGATTTTAGTGAAATTCATAAGGGGCTATACGTCTGGTTTTAATGTGAATGGCTTAAAACAAAACCCAAGGTGCACAACTACACATAATGGTCAATATACCTGTAAAGTTTCATGATTGTGGCTTTCGTACTTTTGAGTTACGCGCGACACAAGATTACATGGTAAATTTATTTACTGAAATACATAAGGGGGCATAAATGTGGTTTTGATGGATGTGGCAAGAAACAAACCCCTAGGTGCACAACTACACATGATGGTCAACAAACCTGTAAAGTTTCATGATTATGGCTCTTATACTTTTTGAGTTACGAGCAACACAAGTTTCGGACGGACGGAAGAAAGGAATGGCGGATGGACGGACAAGCGCAAACCTATATGCCCGCCTCTTTCAGAGTGGGGGCATAAAAATGGGTATACCTCCATCAAATGTGAACATGACCTAAGAATTTTGCATTATCCTAACCTTGTCATTAGCAATACAATTTGAAAGTTGGATGAAGTAATATTACGAAATGGCAGTTATATCCAACGATGAGTTTTCGTGATGGACCGACGGACAGACAAAGTGATCCCAGAATATCACCTTTCTTCAAAAGGGTGACACAAAAACTAATCATGGAAACCAGTCTCAGATCTCTAGCCTACCATCGGCCAATTCTGAGACGGTTTTCAATTTCAACCAATTAATATAATTAGATCTGAGACAGGTCTCTAATTTCAGTTCTCTCACCAGGCTTCAAAGTTAATCTACTGCAAGTTAACAGCAGTATACCATTTCAATATATGGCGCCTCTTCATTATCTAAATCCTCAATATGAGGGGATGAGAACTCGGGGTTAGTTGTCAACTTCCGCTGTAGATCATCATTGGCTGAGGCAAGCTTTGGCGGAAATTCACGCACTTGTGACAACACTAGAATAGTAGAAATGATACAGTGAAATAGTGAAATGATGTGACAAGAACACTTCCTTTTTCCTGCAGGCTTTACTTGAAATCTTTCCTTTCAAGACTATTGTAAGTGAAGAAAATGTTTTGAAGACATTTGTCATCGGACAGCCATTTATTCCATCAATATGTCTTTCATTCCATGTGCAACTATTTCTTAAGTGAACAGTGTAGATCTATATCTTACTGCATGATCTTGATCTACAATGGTGACACATGAAATTTTATTAAGATCTAACAATATAGGTGTAGAAAAAGAGAACAGAATATTTCCTGATCAAAATAGACATGGATTTCATTATATCTAATATCCAAAGAATACAAAATGTACTCTGTAAATCACAGGTAATAATTTATTTGTCGGGTGCTAATATTTGTGGATTAAGTTAGCCAATCAAACCACCAGTTAAAACAAGAGCCAGTCGGAAAGTACAGCATGCTTGACTATTTGAAGATCAGATTTAAAAAAGCAGAAATAAAAGCAGATTGGTTTTAATCACCTGAATTTTGAGTTTTTGTAAATTCTTTCCGCAGGTATTCTAAACTTCGGATATGCTTGCTGATGACAAGATCAGCACCTGAAAATAGTTTCATTATGATCATGTATCTTGTAAATGCAAGGTTTGTAGAGTTTATAATCATATACTCCATGATATATGGATGTTATCCAATATGTGAGCAGTATAGATCTAAATCAACTGGCACCTCCATGCTGTCTGATCAGGATCTACACTGTTGGTTTTTAGATTCATTAGGTTATGTGTGAACAATATGCGACCGGTGTAGATAAAGCTATAAGATCAGGATCTAAGCCGTCTGTTTTTTAAGTACTGAGGTAATTTCTGACCAAGTAGAGAACATAAAGAATGGATGTGCTGACTGAACTCTATCTACACAGTTCACACATTATATAACAGTATTAAATCTCAAGCATCTGAATCCTTCTCATGAGTTTAAGCTTCATGCTGTTACCAAATGGTAGCAAATGAACAAATATAGGAAAAGTGACCACACCATGCTCCTCAGATTCAGGGGAGGATTTAGAGAGGGTTCAGTTGCTTGAACCAGTCTTTTTGGGCATCAGTGTTTAGTTTCACGGGGATGTTGGAAAGAATGTTGAAAATAAATGTTGTTATATACCCTAAGACCGTCCCAAATGAACCCCCTTTCTAGATATCTAATGCCCTACCATCAGGACTCATAAAAACTAACTTTGAAGTTATGATCACTATTAAAATCGTGCCACCATTATTTGTGATTATAGAGTCACTATACCTAGGTTATACTTCAAATTCATGCTGATTGGCGAGGGTCTGAAAAATTTTCTTTTCTACAAAACATTCTCCCGTTATAGAAACAAAAATTAATCAAAATATGAGAAAGACTGGTTTGAAAATCATTAAACTAAGAATAGAAACCAGTCTCAAATCTCAGTCTGATTTGCTGCAAAAGAAACAAGTTTCCTTTTCAGCCAATCAGGTGCATGCAATTTAAGACTATTTACAAATTATATGTAGATGAGTCTTGTCAATTTCATAACCTAGGTTTAAAATTAAGTATAAATGCTTACATATTTATTCACGGTTTATGTAAACTGATTCTAATCTGAATATTTATATAAAATTTGTTTGTGGCATGTTTAAGTAAAATCTTAATCAATAATTCGAAAACTGTTTAAAACTTGGTAAGCTTATAACTACCTCAACAACAAAATGAACCTGGAAGTAAAAATACTATGTTAACAAGGGCTTATTTAGCGTCTAATAATACAATATTCAAAGTGACAATGTTTTGGCGAAATGGAATAAGTTCCAAAGTAACTGTTATTGAATAATTTAGTTATGTTATCCAGAAAATAAAACAACTAAAACATCTTGAAGCAATCCAGTGTTTAACAAATACAATGGCCATGTTAGGAAGCCGTTCTATTCTCGGAGTTTCCGATGAAATCAGGGACATTAATTGTGAACCTTGTCATCAAGCTGGACAGGTAGCAATAGCCGAGGGTTACTGTGTGGACTGTCATGAATATCTTTGTGGTCAGTGTTTCAAGATCCATCGCAGGAATAAAATCATGGCAAACCATGTGCTACTTGACATGGACTCAATGCCCCTGGCTTCTGAAACTGGAAGAAAAGTTTTGGACGTCTGCGAGGAGAAATGCCCAAGTCATCCCAGTAATGTGACAGAGTTCTTCTGTGAGACCTGTGATAAACTTGGATGCCATGTCTGTGTCACACTTGATCATCGCCAATGTAAGAAATTAAAACATATCCCTGATATTGTGAAAAGCATAGAAGAAAGTGAAGAGTTTAAAAACTTTAAACAAAACATTAAGTCAAAAGAAGATCAACTGTTCAAACATGAGGAAAAGCAAAAAGCAAAAAGTAAATTTCACTTCTAGCAATGAAATGGGGAAACTTGCAAAACAAGAACTGAAACATCAGCGAGCAAAAGTTAACATATTCTTTGATGAACTCGAGAAGAAGATAGAAGACCAAGAGAAACAATGACTCTCAGAAAGCTACTTCTGAAAAACTGGAACATATAAAACAAGATTTGGATCAGATAAAAAATGAAATTGAAGCAAAGAGCACAGGACAAAACTGTGAAATGTTTATTGCAATGAAAAGGGGCAAGGAGAAGATGACAGCTTTAGACGATAAATTTAATCAATTACAAAAAGAACAAAGAATACAGCATTATACACTTCTTCCTTCAGAACAGATCGAGATAATGATGAAAACCACTTCAGAGATCTGCAGTATAGCTACAGCCAGACTCGAGTCAGAGATTGGTATAAAGACTACATCAGATAAAGCAAGGCCAGTAATAGGTAGTCTGACCATAGCGCATGGTCACTACTGTGTTGTTGCAGATGATGACAACCATAGTATTAAGGTGATCGACACAAAAAGTAAACATGTCATCTCTGAGATAGGCATTAGAGCAAAGCACATTTGGTCAGTGACATCCGTAAGTGATGATCAGGTTGCTGCCTCAGTAAAACTATCAGGTAACAGACATCAAATCCAGTTCTTCTCTGTGTCAGCATCAGGATTCATACAGAGCAATAACCAGCAGTATAATGTTGAAAATTCTTTTATGGACATGGTACATAGTTGCGGTAACATTTATGGACTTTTTTTAAACAGCATCGAGATACTCAGCCTGACAGGAAAAATCATAATCCGTGACAGGACAATCCCTACTGATAATTATCTGGAAGGTTTAGCTCTATGTCCTGATGGACAAACACTTTATGTAACTGATAGTAATAATAACAATGTTACCAGTTTAACCTTGGATGGAAAAGTCAAGGCCGTCTATAAGGACAATGACCTAAAGGACCCTAGGGGTATTACTGTGGACAAGCATGGCTATGTGTATGTACGTAGCTGGGATACAAACAACATTCAGCAGCTAACTGCCGACCTCAACAAGGTCCAGATTCTCATAGGAGATGTGTGTGGGGCTAGGATAACATACTCCAGCACTGAACACAAACTTTACATCAGTGTTGTTGATAAAATACATGTGTATTCCTTGGATGTTTAATAGATAAGGAGAAAAAATAAAAAACAATACTGACATGTGATAAAAAAAACCCTATTTCATTTTCAAGTCTTATGAAAGGCGTTCCAAGGCGGTAACCCCAAGGGTTCTTTATGTCGTTAATTGTTTGTGGCGTTTCATTTTAATTGACATACTTATAACAACATGCTCTCTTTCCCTCTCTTCTTTTTCGCTGCGTGGAGAGTCTGTGTTTTGTGAGAGTGGCGATTCCTGATATGCATATTTCACTTTTTTATTAACAAAGGATTAGTATGTAGACAAAATCTCTGCTGTACGACTGTATTGGTTACTTTGACTCTTTTTTCGAATTCTTGCATGGTTGTGCTGCTTGAATGAGATGAAATTCAAATAAAAAATACTTGTTTTCACTTTTCAAGTGTTTCTTTACGATATCAGAAATGTCAGAGGTGATGTGTAGTGTGACTGAATGTTCATGTTTAAAGCAAGTTTTCTAAACTATAATACGGTTTATTTTAATTTTTTAGTCACATTTAGCTGGTATTAAAGAACAATCAAACTTTTAAAATTAGAACTGGTGATAGCTTCCTTAAAAAGAAGACTTGGTGGAGGTAAATATGTAACAGAAAATTGGCAAACTCGAGTAACAGGCTGTATGAATGCTGACGGTGATATTTACATTTTTACTCAATATTATGACTTTTTATGAGCAAACACTTTAAATCCAGATCAGCTCTCCAATCCGTGCCATCGGTTCAAGATCTAAACCGCTTACTTTTAAAAAATTTGATCATTTGGATGGATCGAAATTGTACTGTTTACTGGTGTAAATATTGAGTTGTCCTCAACCCGGGGCTAGGCGGGTCGAGCAGTAATGTAATTCCATTATTGTCCACTCAAACCGAGCTTGCAAGTTTTTCATATTTGTCGTGTTCGATGACTTTTAAAGTTCTCTTTTCATCTTTTTCAAACAGGTTCTTTAAATTTAGATATTTCCGTAAGTCTCTGTATTACCGCTACCAGATTTAATAAGTTAATAAAATCTTTTACGTAACACGATACTCTTTAATCTATAAGCTTTCTAATATAATATGATATATATGCTTTTACAACGGTAGACATTCGTTTTATTAAGTCAGTCAGGGGCCTTTTTGTATTAAGTTTATCCTAACTAATTTTTTTCTGGTGGCACTGCGTATCTGTGTAAATATTGAAGTTTATGGAGAAAAAGTGTAAGAGATAAGTCATATGTCAAGGGCCATTAATCAAAACTCGCATGTAACCTAGTTTCGTTGCAGTGCAGCGTCTATAGTAACAAATATTTTTATTTCTTGCAGAAAATGTCAAAAGCAAAAAAAGAAGACTGCCCGTTTTTATGTTTTATTTAAAAAAATGAAATAAATGAGTTGCAAACATGCAGTTGTTGTCAGAAAAGCAACTTAATCGATTTTAAGGTGATGAATTACTAGTTGCAATTTTTGTAAGATACTTTCAAATTGGGGAAACGAGCTAATAATTACTTTTAAAATCACGAATTTGTTTTTGATATATTTAAACTCATGAATAATTTAGAATCTAGTTATGTTCTTGCGACCGTCTTGAGGTGGTAAAACTAATAAAGATTAGTGTTTTTTTAAGTGTGCTTATCCGTTTACCAGTGTATTGAGTCTATGTCGCGTGCTTCCTGGAATACTTTTATATCTGTCGTGTTCGATGGCTTACAAAGTTCCATTTTCATTTATTTCAATATCACAGTAGTGTTGTTTGTGGCATGTGGCGGCCATAAAAATGTCTCTCCGTTCATTCAATAAGTGCTGTTATCAGCACGTCCTTTGAAGGTCGTTGAACACGAAACTTTTGTAGCATGTTAATAGTTCTTCTAAAACTACATATGTTTTTATATTTTGGCTAGTTTTAAGATGGGCGTTTCCAATATCCCAGCCATTATAGAATTGGATATTGTTCAATCACCCCAAGTATATACTTCCTGCTTCTTAAATTTTGCATTTGGCGTTGTCTGTGATATGCAGAATTTAAATTCTCAGATCCCCTGTTAAAATTTTATTTTGTTTAGTTTCGCCCATTGCTTTCACGATAACTCATTTAGTTGAAATGCATATTATTTTGAACACAACAATTTCGATAGGTTAGTGTAGGCATCTGTATTTAAGAAAAATAGTACTTTGTTTCTGGTTTTGGTAGCGCTCTGTCCCTGTTTGGTAGCACCCTGACCATTAAAATTTCTAACTACAACACTCACTATCGTTAGTTCTTTCTATCATCAATGCATGAACTACACGTTTAGTGATGCCGATCGACTGTCCAAGACACCTTGCTTTAAAGGATTGATATCACAAATAAAGCCACATAATACAGCTGAACCACTAAATGTAATCACAAGGAAATGAAAATTCAACTAAAAATAGGACTAAGGATGATTTTGAATTAATAAAACTTTAATTCGTCTTTTTATAATTTTATTTTTAAATGGTCTGTTTTGGAAAATGTAGGGCAAAATAGGCTCCGATACAAGTAGGAAAAGTTGGGACCAGTAGAAAGCCTTTATTTCTGACCAAAAAGTAAACTGTGTAGATCCTGATCAGAAGGAACATGCGATGAACATTGTTTTACCTTCAAGTGTTACGTCACAAATAGCAAAAGGTCGATACAAAAATATAATTGGAGTTGAGGGTGGTATGGTTGCACCAATGAGATTTTATTTTCATTTTCTTTTCCCACAAATTGCCAATTTCTGATTGACAAAATTTAATGTGGGAGTGGTGAGAGCACAGGTGTGCTTATATTTTTTATCATTCACAGTTTATGTCTGAACGACGTTTTTTTTTGTTTGTTGGGGCTGGGGACAATCTACGGATAAAGTCATGATGTAATCTTTATTAACAGTGAGTTTTGTAGTAGCCAATCCATGCGCTTTTCACGGTAATTCAATCAATATTTTCGAAAATATTCAAAATTCTTCAAGGGGTACAAGAGTTACAGAGCAGAAGGGAAACAAAGTCATATGACTTTTGACCCCTAAGTCTGACCTTAACCTTGAAGAGAGCCAACCTGAACAAGTCTTCTGCACGTCGTCTAAATATTGTAAATATTTCTGTCAGGTTTTTTCGAAATCCTTCAAGGGGTTCAAAAGTTACAGAGAGTATATACATTAATAATTCACCACATTGCAACAGTTAGACAGGCAGCAGCTCTTCTATGCAGCAATATAGCAATTCTAAATATTAACAAGTTGCCACCTAAATATATTTTGTGTTCTCGTCTTTTCATTACAAAATACTTTGTACCTTCATATTGACTCATTCACTTTATGATATACAGCTGTTGTCCATGGGGGAACAGTGCCGTCTAATCAGGATCTACACCCATGGCTTTTAGACCTTTTGTTTTTTTCTGACCAAGTATTGATAAGTGTTGATCCAGATTAGAAAGCATGGATGTTCCAGTTGATCTGGATATAAACTTGTTGCACATAACATAAAACCTGAAGTATAAGGTGAAAAAGGGTTAATATAAAAATCTAAATGAAAAAGAGGCATAAGCTGAAAGCAATTTGTGTTAGAGTTATGAGTCTTGTTTGTTACGATGTAGATTATGATAGTGAACATATATACCACCTTGTGCAAACAATTTATGTCACTGATAGTAATAATAACAGTGTTACCAGTTTGACTTTGAATGAGAAAGTCAAGGCCGTCTTTAAAGACAAGGACTTGAAATACCCTCATGGAATTATTGTGGACAAGCATGGCTATGTATATGTACGTAGCTGGGATACAAAAAACATCCATCAACTGACTGCAGACCTCAGCAAGGTCAAGGTTATCATAAAAGTTGTGGACTATGGGACACGCTTTACCTACTCCAGTACTGAACACAGACTTTACTTTTATGTTTGTAATCGAATCCATGTTTATTCCTTTGATTTTTAATAGACAAGCAACCAATATGTGAATAAGTATACTTAAGTGCGCAATCCATTTTAATTAATTCGAATCAACAACATACAATCATTTAACTAAAACTCCTTACTGTATCGGATAGTTTGATTGTTTGGTCTGCATTATTGTGCTTCTTAAATGAAATGAAGCTTAAAATCAAATAAAATACACTTTCTTATTTTTTAATTTGTGTCTTTAACATATCAGACATTTAAGAGGCGAAGTGTAATGTAACTGATTGTTCATGTTAAAATCAATTTTTCTAAAATATTATATAACAAAGTTTGTATATGTTTGTAAATCACACTTACTTATAATAAAGTAAAATATTAGTAGAACCGATGATTGCTTTCTAAAGTGGATTAGGTGAGGGAACAAAAATTTATCACAGTATTTGGTCAACCTCAAGTAACAGGGTGTATGAAAGCGGACAGTAGTATTTAACTTTATTGTTTCTTTACTCCATATATATGACTTTAATCCCATGACCATCAACATACGTGACACATCTGATCAAGATCTACACTGTTTCCTTTTAAATTCATTAATTTATTTCTGACCAAGAAGAGAACTGTGTAGATCCAGATCCGATGGCACGGTCATGTTTACTGATCTTGATCTACACTCATAACACTTAGTAAAGTATATACCGGACATACCGCTAGCATTTCTTAAAGTTTCATTTGTCAGTTTTTCTTTAGATCACGATAATGATGTGACCTAGCATGCGCAGCGTGATCCGGGCCTAATAAACAGGAAATCATGTAAAATCAAGTCATTCATGATCTAACTCTGTGTTAATATTCACAATGGTTTTATCGTTAGTGTTGTAGAATTATGGAAAGGATGGGTGGGAGGGAGGCTAGAGGACAACCCTACATATTGTAAAACCTGGTCTAATAATAAATTCTGCTATACCATGTCTAAAAATATCAAAAAGTAAATTTTAAAAAATGTAAAATTATATCGGGAAGAAAAATACACAAGTGATAAATATGAATTTATTTCGGCCGAAATAAAGACTGCAAGTAACATAAATACATCGATAAAACAGAAAAAGCAGCCACAACACCGACTAGCACTAAAAACATCAAACCGGCAAAACAAATATAATGAAGAAACATACGTACAGAAGGTGGATGAGAAAAAGTTGAGACAACCGCTCAGAGCTAACAAACGTTTTAACAACTAAATCAGTAAAGACCAACAAATGAAAGCAAGTGGTAAAAGGGCGACAGAGTTAAATCCCTTATATTTTTTTCTTAGGAAAAATGTAAATTATATGGAAACAGGCGCGTACGAGCTGGGGCCGCAATGGCCGCGACCTCGACTCCAATATTTTAGCAAGTCACTTCCACAGCCACGGCTCCAAAATAAGTGGTTTTTCAGCTCTACTGCGATGCCATAAACAATAATATTGGGCAAAAGTAAGGTACAAAAGTACAATGCAAGATGGAAACACAAACGAGATTGCTCTTCACACTCAGTTTTATACGATCGGTACACTTCTACAGAGCCTTGCGCAGACTGATCGGCATTTATTGAAAACATAACAATGAACTGTGCATACAGAAGAAAGAGGCCAAAATACACCAAAATGATTCTTATTTGCTGTTTTCAATTACATGTACAAAATTTATACTTCAAATGCAGAAATACAAAATGCATAAAGATTACGTTACGTGTCTAAAATGCAGAAAATTAAACATATTTATGTAAACCCTGCCGTAAATTACATTCACAGCTTGAATTATATATATTTAGTAATAGAATAAAATATTTCAAAAAGGAAATTTCAAATATATTCCAAACACGACACTCGAAATGAATTGAAACTAATTAAAATGTAAACTAAAATCACGAGCTTTATTGAGCAGCTTGATAAACGATAAATAGTGGTGAACGTCGATGGAGACATAGTGTGAAAACACGCTGGGCTTGTATTTATAGGTTATTATACATTTTACTGTACAATACGGGAATATATTTGGACGAGTACACAGCTTGAAAAGTCATATTGGACTCGCCGATAGGTATTATAACCTTTTTATTACATATATTTCGTTTAATTTGAAATATACATCATCATCATCCCCAACAAAGTCACCACCACCATCAACATCACTACCAAAACCACCACCCCTACCACCATTATCAATAACAAAGCTCAAGTACCCAACCGTCCAATATGAAATTAATATATATTTTTTGGATCCAATATGGGAATATATTGGACGGTCAAGTGGCACAAATGCAGATTGTCGATTGGTTACATTTATTAGATATATACAGTAAAAACTCTCTAATCCGGATCCTCTATAATCCGGAATCCTCCAAAAACCGCAAAATTTTTACGGTCCCCATTTTTTCCTTCTTATTTTATTGTAACAAAAACCTCCAAATACCGAAAACTCCGAATTCCGGAAACCGGCCTTAAATTTTCGATTGTATTTGGAAATTGCTCTTTAAAAAACCTCTGAAAACCGGATTTGAGATAATTGCCATTGAGTGTGATGAACTGTAGTTGTCTAGTCCGAGGTTTGTGTATTGTCAAACGTGTCAAACATCAACAGGTTCCGATTAGGACCTTGCAAATTATTTTAAAGGCGTGAAAATTATCAGGATTAATGAAACGGGAACGGTAATTGTTGCGTTTACATATGTAAGATTAAGGAGTCAAGTAGACATTTATTAGATAATTGGCTGTGAAAGTCGTTGTTTAAACAACTGCAACTTTTTATGATGTAATTTTTTTACACAATTGGCCACTTTTATATATAATTAATTAATTATATATAATTTATCAGTAATGTTAATTGTGTCTGAACCTGAAAACGAAAAAGGCTGGGAATATGGGTTAATTCCATACCCGTTTAGAAGCTGTATTGTAATTATGAAAACGTATATCGATATGAGAAAATAAATTAAAATTTTGGATTATATTTCTTTTTTTCATGATTACGAATCTATCAACGGTGTCAATGCATACATTAAGATAAGACTTAGAAACGTGATATACATGTACCATACTAATAAGTACACCACTAGTCAAATTTTGTGATAAAGGTAAAATCCTCTGTAAACCGGAATCCTCTCTAAACCGGATTTTTTCTTAAGTCCCGAAGGTCACCAGTTAAGGGAGTTTTTAGTGTAATAATGTATTGTATTGTATTGTCTACAATCAACATTGCACGTTCATCGATAAAAAAGAAAATTACCAACATCTCTTTAACGACAAATGCAATTCAAGTTGGCACAAATACATGCTATTAATGTTTCTTTATTTTGCAAATGTTAAGAAACGTTTGAACAGTAAAGAAAAATAACTAGATCTAAAATTCCCTAAAATTATATTTACATCCATACACAAAAACAAAACAATAACAAGAGGACTCATATGACCCTGGGTTGCTCGCCTGTCAACAACTTCTCAATGGTTGCAGGAGTTTTGTGCAACTTAAATAAAAATAATTAAAGTAACAAAATAAAGCTGCTTTTGGGGAGACAAAGTCAAAATAGCTACTTTGGCACTTTCAAGGTCCATAACTCTGGCCGGTTCAAGAAAGGAACTGAGATCTTATAGTAACTCAAGTATTGTACAAGTCTGATTAAATTCAAATCAACAATCAAGCTGCTGTTGTGCAGGAGTGCAGACACGCGATCTAGTTTACAAGTTCACATGACCCAGTTTAGAACTTGACCTAGATATCATTGAGACAAAGCTTGAAGAAGATCGGACCAAAATTAAGACTTCTAGAGTGCGAACAAGCTTTTTCTATAATTCAACCTAGTTTTCAAGGTCACATGACCAGGTTACAAATTTGAACTAGATATCATTGAGATAAATATTCTGACCAAGCTTGAAGAAGATCGGACCAAAATTAAGATCTCTTGAGTGCTTACAAGTTTTTTTTTTCTATAATTCAACCTAGTTTTCAAGGTCACATGACCAGGTTACAAATTTTACCTTGCTATCATTGAGATAAATATTCTGACCAAGTTTGAAGAAGATCGGACCAAAATTAAGACGACCAGAGTGCGGACAAGCTTTTTCTATAATTTGACATTGTGACCTTGTTTTCAAGGTTACATGACCCAGTTTCAAATTTGACCTAGATATCATTAAGATAAACATTTTGATTAAGTTTGAAGAAGATCGGACCAAAATTAAGATCGCTTGAGTCCGGACAAGCTTTTTCTATAATTTGACCCAGTGACCTAGTTTTAATGGTCACATGACCCAATTAAGAATTTGAACTAGATATCATTGAGATAAACATTCTGACCAAGTTTAAAGAAGCACAACATCAAGAACGCTTGAGTGTGGACAAGCGTTTTCTATAATTTGACCTAGTATATCGAAATGCCACTCTTCCTCGGCCCCAATATTCAAATCGCTCCTACGCGCCTGAGAAATAAAACAAACTAGTAAAATGGATTTATTTTGGCCATAATAATGGCTGCAAGTTACATAAATAAATCGACAAAACAAATTAAAATCAACCACAGCACCCCAAAACGAACTCAACTCGTCCAAAATCATGTAACTAAATTGACAGAACTACTTTTCTTGCAGCATGAATCAAAGTTTCATCTGAAAATCTTAATAACAGTAGGATTTCCAGTTGCCAAATAACTGACCAAGCTACCGTGCATCCCGCATTTGAAGCAAAATGAAGCACCGCCCTTTCTTAATAATTACAAGATATAATAAATATTTCAAGCGGCAAAAGGAGAGAAAGGAGAGACAGATTTTAATCTCTTTGATTATTATTTTTCTAAAGAAAATGTACTTGGGATGGGGAGGGAATTGTTGGACCCATCCCAACTACTATAAATGTTAAAGTTTTTTGTCTGTTTCCATGTATTGCGTATTTCTTATTGACAAGAAATGTGTGTAGTCTGGGAGTTAGGACAATATTTAAAAGTCTTTTCCATGGATTTATGTTTAAACCCCGATTTCACTGCGTACACACATCGTTATAACCAGTTCCTTATCTTGTTTTAAATGTACGCGATGCCAATATAATTATCGGCTAAGAAACGCTTGTTTAAACAGGAAAACTTTAGATTCGTAAAATGAAATGTATCCACTTTGTGTTTACGGTATGGGAAATGTTCAGTTAAGTATGCTACTAGCTTACATCGGTCCTATGAAGACAGTTCTCGCAAATATAGATTGCTCATAAAACAACCTCACGAAGCCAGACTTGAAGCTGGGACGACAATCAGTTAAATGAACTCACCAGGACTATTCAACATAAGATTACACAAAGGGAAAAGTGTGTGGCAGCCATGCTATTAGATGATGCCTTATGATGTGTTTCGTATCATGAAAGTTATATGCAATTCCATCACTGCTCACGAACGAGCTTAATCAAACAGAGCCTGCAATATTCAATTTTCACTGGGATTTTGACCAGAAAGTTGGAAATTTTGAAAGTTGGAAATATCAATACCCCTTTCAGATTCGTCTGCAATAAGGTGATACATAATTATGACTAAGTTTCTAATCGTGTGTTCCAAACGACTAGTTGATGAAAAATGTGTAAAAAGTACAAAAAAAGGGCAAACTTAAGGAGTAATTTACAAAAGTTTCATGAAATGAGGCCGATGATTCAAACCGATTGAGAACTACCTAGTATAATAAAAAATATGAAATATGCATATCAGGAATGGCCACATCCAGCATACACAGCCTCCTCACACAGCCAAAAAGTAGAAAGGAAAAGAGAGCATGGTATTAAAATAATCAGTTTCAAAATGGACGCCACAAACAAATAACGAAGGAGAGAACCAGAGGGCTTACCGCCTTGGAACGGTCAGTGGCAAAACAAATTGCCACTGGGGGTTTAAACCAGGTTCTAGGGTGCACCAACCTCACACTTGCACCAACAGGTTCTCATATCATAAAACAAGTACAAATTGTCTTCGGAAATAACTCCAACCCACCCATCAGCTCAACAATGTTGCATGCTAAAGCATACAAACATATAAACATAAGAAACCAATAGCATTGCAAAGCCAAAGGGCGGGTACTCAATGATCTTACCGAGACCAGAGCAAAGCGATAAAAACAAATAATCCATCAGATTGGAAATTATACAGAACTTATAGAAACAAAGTGAATAATATGAAGAAGTTTGCAAGAGAAACTTTTGAAAGCCGTTTAGAATTAAATTTATTAGAACTAAGCTCATCAAACCCCAAGCAATATCGGAAAACTATTAAACTCCTGATAAAAGAAAAAAGTGTTCTTCAGATATCATTTCTCCTCTTTTGTCCGCAAATAACGATTACGCAATAACTGACAATGAAAAGGCTAACAGTTTAAACGAATATTTCACGTCTATATCTACGCTTGATGATAGTACGACAAGACTGCCAAATTTCATTCTAAAGACAGATTTCGTTTTAGATAAATTATTTATAACTGAGCAAGAAATTGTTGATATTCTTTTAGATCTTATGGTGAACAAAGCTAGCGAACCTGATGAAATAAGTCACCGTATGTTAAAATCAACAGCGAGAACTATTTGTAAACCACTTTGTATTCTTTTTAATCTTTCACTCAATAATTGCGCTTATCCTGACTCCTGGAAATCGGCAAATGTTATGCCTCTATTTAAAAAAGGTGAGCGTAATGTAACATCTAATTATAGACCTATATCTCTCATTAGCTGTGTAGGGAAAGTCATGGAAAGAATAGTTTTTAAACACGTGTACAATCATCTATATTTCAATAATTTAATATATCGAAATCAAGCCGGATTCCTTCCCGGCCATTCAACTGTATATCAACTGATTAACATTTATAATCAAATTTGTAAAGGTTTTGATGAGAAAAAATCAACCTGTATGGTTTTCTGCGACATTTCTAAGGCTTTCGACAAAGTTTCGCACCGTGGTTTTCTTTTTAAAATTAAGCAATTAGGGATATCGGGTCAACTTTTGGCATGGTTATCAAATTATTTAATAAACAGAAAACAACGTGTTTTTGTAAATGCCTCGTTCTCAAACGAAACGTGTTTAAATGCAGGGGTTCCTCAGGGCTCGGTCCTAGGACCTCTACTCTTTTTAATATATGTAAATGACATTGCGGAAAACTTAATAAGTCTTACACGTCTATTTGCTGATGATAGCTCTCTTTCTGTTAGCAGTGAAAATCCTCATCTTATAGAACAAATATTAAATACTGATCTACGTGAAATTTCAACATGGGCTAAACAATGGCTTGTTGATTTCAATCCTGGCAAGACTGAAGTAGTATTCTTCTCTCTTGTTTGTAGAAATCGACCAACTCTATTTTTTCAAAACAGCAAACTTAACTTCGTTGAACATTATAAGCATCTGGGAGTTACACTTTCACAAGACGGAAACTGGCATGAACACATTACAAATATTATTTCCTCAGCATCAAAAGTTTTAGGGTCCTTGAAAATGTTGAAATGTAAACTCAAACGAAAAACTTTAAATCAAATTTATTTTTCTTATTTGCGTCCTATTTTAGAATATGCGTCTGTTTTATGGGATAGTTGCACTTTATATGAACAAGATATCTTGGAAAATATTCAGTATGAAGCTGCAAGGATAGTAACAGGTCTGACAAGATCAGTTTCTATCGAAAGATTAATTAAAGAAGTAGGATAGGTTTCCCTTGCTGATCGCAGGAAAATACAAAAACTTATACTTATTTTTAATTACCACAATGGAAACTTACCTATTAACTTAAACGAAATTATTCCACCTAGTTCTTATGAAACACACTCTTACAACCTAAGAAATTCAAATAACCTATCAGTTATTGCAAGACGAACTGAAATATTCGCCAGATCCGTTATTCCGTCAGCCGTCAAATTATGGAATGAATTAGACCTATCGATAAGAAATTCCCCAATCACTCCACTGTTTCAAGATAAAAATGAAAAACTTATATCGTGGGCCGTCCGTTCCAACCTACTATCTCGATGGTGAACGACTTTACTCTCTTTATCATGCAAGGATACGAAGTCATTGTAGCAATCTTCATGGCGACCTCTATCATAATTTCATACGTTCAACGCCCAACTGTGATTGAGGGAACAAATTTGAAGATGCTGAACACTATATACGTAATTGTTATCGCTATGAAACTCAAAGGCAAAACTTTTTTAGGGCTACCCGTATTTTTCATCCATTGAATATTGATGACCTATTATTTGGAAATCCTAATCTAACTGATGAAGAAAATAGTTTTATTTTCATTGAATTACAAAATTTTATTAAACAAACGGGAAGATTTCGAAATAAGTGGCCCTTTCTTACTTACACTGGCTTCTGGGCACATGCGCTGGCATTTTTATAGCATATTTCAACATGTACTTGCAAATACTATACTCGTACATGTTTGTTTTATCATCATGTGATCACATCTATAGGGCGTCTGTGGAGGTGGTAGGGCTGGACGGGTTCCCCGGGTACCGTACCGTGTCACATTCAAATTCAGTTTTTATTCCCTTCTTTTCCATATCTATGATTATTTTTCATGGCGTTGCTCTTTTTGTTGATGTCATTAATATATAAACTTACGAATTTGCAATTTTGGGACGGGCTGTCTCTTATGTTGGCATAACTTGTGGCCCAACCCATTTGCTATTTTATTTTGTTAATTTGACTGTACATTTAAATGTGTGTAAAGTTTATAAAATAGAGCAATATAATATGTGTAAACTAAACTACCGAGACCAGAGCACCTGGAGTAAAATCAGCAAGAACACGATGACAGGGATAAAAGAAACAAATCGAGCTTCTAGGTTCTTTTAAGAAAAGATTTCCCCATAAACATTCATAAACTCTGAAACCCCTGCCACCGTCGTGAAACCAAAGAGGTAAGCATAATAACAAGTGAATTTATGAAAACAAGGAAGAATTTGCATCCAACGGCAATTTGTAACCCCTCTCATTTTCAGTAATTCTCTTATAATGCCGGTGTTATGACTATTCAGACACGCTTTAAAGATTCCAACTTCAGGTGTGTGTCAACAGTGATATATAATACACTGTGACTATATCCATAAGCTCATGTTCTATAAGAACACAATTTAAGCTCTGATATAAGTACATGTATATCTTTGCAGTTTGAGAAAGGCAGAAATAAATCATTCATGGGCAGTGGGGTTGCGTAAACCGTCGTTTAGGGCAGCAATGTTTAATTTTCATGGGATTTTGGGCAGAAAATTGGAAATTGTCAAACAACTACCCTCAGACTACCTTAGACATACCCCATCGCCAAGATAGCCCTTGACACATTATGCAAAGATGGCCCTTGACACATAATGCAGTCAACAAATGTTAAATTTAAAATCATAGCAGTGTTCTTCACACACCAGGCCATGCCAGACACAGCTGTAAACACTACAATGTGATCATACTTTATACATGCGGTCTAGTCGATTTGTGTTTCCATCTCAACTATTGGCCTTTATTGTTCAAACAGGGAGATTTTCTTGGCAATTTTGAAGAAAATTTTCTTTAAGTTTCAGCTTCCATTATGGGAATAAGGACTCCATGGACTCTGCACAGGAAGAAGTTGGTGACATTTGGGAGACAATTTCTGCCAACCTTCCCTGGCAGTTATTCCCTGCATCTAGACATAATCAGGGATGGATCCAGAGGGGTTCAAAAAGTTTGCTCGAACCCCTTTTGTGGCAGCAATATTAAATACTCATGTAAAGTTTGGCCAGGAAGTTAAAAATTATCTTATTACTAACTTAATACTGCCCCAAATGAAAACCCATTCTGAAAATCTTGAATGTGACCATGATGTGTTCATGTACTTAGTAGACAACATATCTGCACTGTTAAAGTTTTTGATCAGCTAGCTTCTTGTACAGATGGCTGTCCACCTGTCTCAGTGTTTATGCACTCTATCAGATTTCCATCTGGAAGTTTAATATTGTGTTCAGTAACTTCTTCACATACAACATTGTTTTCTACACTATCTGCACTGTCAGAGCTGTCCATATCACTGTCTTCACTCTCAAACTCCCCTATTTTTATTCTTTTGTAAGTGCACAAAATGTTTTGAAATCATTTGTCATCAGATTGCCCTTTAATACATCTAAATGCTTTATATTCATGTGCAACTATTGTAGATCAAAATCATCAGGATCTTCACTTCATATTGTTATATTCATTAGACTATTTCTGACTAACAGTGTAGATCAAGATCAGACTGCATGGATCTGAATCTACACTGTTTACATATGGAATTAAAGGTCTAACAGTGGAAGCATAGCAAACAGTACATTTCCTGATCAGATTTCACAAGGATGCCATACTGATCAGGTATCAGTAGAATATTTTGTAAATCACAAGAAGCAATATTATAATTTTCCTTTAATTTGTGAGGTGCTTTTTGTGGTTTAGTTTGTCACCAGTAAAAATATCTTATTTAAATGTGATTTCAAGGTATTGAAAAACATAAAATTTGTTTTAAGAAACCACATAATAACTGTTGAATGAAACATATGTCGGCAAATTTCATGATCACTAAATTTAATGAATTGACAGCAGTTTATTTTCTGATTGACAAAAATGCATCTGTAATTTTAAAAAGCTTATTAGATCATGTAAGATGGAGTATAAGAGTAATGGTATTTAATGACAGAAATTATTTTGTATCACTACTTTCAATCAATATTTCAAAACAAATCAACCAGAACTACCACTAAATGATTGTAAATTGAAAAAAAAATGGTTTTAATTACCTTAAGTTTGAGTTTTTGTAAATTCTTTCAGCAGACCTTCTAAACTTCGGATATCCTTGTTAATAACCAGATCAGGACCTGAAAATAGCTCATTATGATCATGTTAATAAAAATTTTAGAGTTTATACCCTTGTTGTTGTTTCCATGGGCAAACAGTGTATATTCAATGAATTACAGACCATGTGACAAGTCTCACTTTCAGCCATTCAGATGCATGAAATTTAAGACTGGTCACCAATGTTAGTTTTATGAGCTTGGGCCCTGGTACATTTCGTAAAATGGGTTTAAGATTAAGTATAAATTCAAACATTAATTTATTCATTTCAAATGTAATTACATTCTTTTCTGAATGTTTAAATATAAAAATAATCGGGATCTTCTTTAAAGTGTTAATCAATACTTTGAAAACTATATAAAACCAGGTTATCTTACCTGATAAATATCCTAACAATGCACCCGGAAGTAAAAATACTGTGTAAATATTGACTGATTATTTTGTTGGCATTATTTGGAGAATTAGAATAAATTTCAAAAGTAACTTTGTAACTGGAGTATATATAAGGAAAATAGATCTACCAATTAAAAAAATCCTGAAGCAATCCAGTGAAAAACATTTATAATGGCCATGTCAGGAAGTCGTTCTATACTTGGAGCATCCGATGAAATCATGGACATTTATTGTGAGCCTTGTCATCAAGCTGGACAGGTAGCAATAGCCGAGGGTTACTGTGTGGACTGTCCTGAATATCTTTGTGGTCATTGTTTCAAGATTCATCGCAGGAATAAAATCATGGCAAACCATGTGCTACTTGGCAAGGACTCGATGCCAGTGGCTTCTGATACTAGAAGAAAATTATTTGACGTCTGCGAGGAGAAATGTCCAAGTCATCCCAGTAAAGTGACAGAATTCTACTGTGAGACCTGTGATAAACTTGGCTGTCATGTCTGTGTCACACTCGATCATCGCCAGTGTGAGAATGTGAAACATATCCCGGACATGGTAAACGGCATAGATCAAAGTGAAGAATTAAATAAAATTAATGAAAATATTAAGTCAAAAGTACATCGACTATCTAAACATGAAGAAAAGCAAAAAGCTAATGTCACTTCAAACAATGAAATGGGGAAACTTGCAAAACAAGAACTACAACGTCAGAGAGCCAAAGTCAACACATTTTTTTATGAACTTGAGAAGAAGATGGATGACCAAATTACAGCCATCGAGAAAAGAAACAAAGATGCTCTGAAAGCTGCCTCTGACAGATTGGATCATACAAAACAAGATTTAGATCAGATAAAGAATGGCCTAGACGCAAAGAATACAGATCAAAACTGTGAACTATTTATTGCTATGAAAAGGAGCAAAAAGAAGATTACGGCTTTAGATGATCAATTTAATCAAATACAAAAAGAACAAAGAATTCAAAGGTATAGACTGCTTCCTTCAGAACAGATCGAGGCTATGATGAAAACAACTACAGAGATCTGCAGTATAACAACAGCCAGACTTGAGTCAGAGATTGACATAAAGACTACAACAGATAAAGAAAGGACAATGATACGAAGTCTGACCACGGTGCATGGATTCTACTGTGTTGCAACAAACTTTAATAAAAAAAGTATTAAGGTGATTGACACAAAAAGTAAACGTGTCACCTCTAAGATGAGCATTGAAGCAGAGAACATTGGGTCAGTGACGTCAGTGAGTGATGATCAGGTTGCTGCCTCAGTTGAACTATCGGGTAATAGAAATCAAATCCAGTTTTTCTCTGTGTCAGCATCAGGAATCATACACAGAAACAACCAGGTATGTGATGTTGAACAATTTTATAGGAACATGGTTCATTGTAAAGGTAACATTTATGGAATAAGTTTGAATAGGATTGAGATACGTAGCATGACAGGAAAGATCATTAGGGAAATTCAAACAGATGGTCTTCTGGAAGGTATCGCCCTGTGTCCTGATGGACAAACAATTTATGTAACTGATACTAAACACCACAGTGTTACCAGTATGACCTTGGAAGGGAAAGTCAATGCCATCTATAAGGACAAGGACCTGGACAGACCCTATGGTATTACTGTGGACAAGCATGGCTATGTCTATGTACGTAGCTTTGGTACAAGCAACATTCAGCAGCTGACTGCCGATCTCAACAAGGTCCAGGTTCTCATAGAAGATGTGTGTGGGGCTAGGATAACATACTCCAGCACTGAACACAAACTTTACATCAGTGTTGTTGATAAAATACATGTGTATTCCTTGGATGTTCAATAGACAATTATCCAAAATGTGAATATTAAGTATACTGAAATAGATTAAAAGAGCATGTATCTTTTCTATATAGTACATGTAAAGTTATTCCCCAGCTCGCACCTTACGCATTTTAAAACACAGTGAAATTGTTGCTTTTCATTTTATGGAGGATTCAAATAAATACAATGATTTTGTTTTTTACCAAGATCAGAAATTGGAATCCCTAGTAAAGATTAAAATACCAGCTTACTTCTTTTCTAGTATTGTATTGTTCTATAAATCTATAAAACTCCCTCACAATAATTGAAATTGAGTCCTACTAAAATGTCAACAAATATAAAATTTCTACTTTTACTCCATATATACACATTTTAATATATGCCAACAGTGTAGCTCCAGATCAGCCAGCACATCAGTGCCACTTGATCTGCACATGTCGCATCTTGATTAGAACTCATGATGTCTATTTTGTGTCCATCCCTGTCATCGTTGATTTAACTCCAGGTGCTCTGGTCTCGGTTAGATCATTGAGTACCCGCCCTTTGGCTTTGCAATGCTATTAGCTTCTTATGTTTTATATGTTTGTGTGCTTTTGCATGCAACATTGTTGAGCCGATGGGTGGGTTGGAGTTATTTCACCAAAACAATTTGTATTTGTTTTGTGATATGACAACCTCTTGGGGTAAGTGTGAGGTTGGTGCACCCTAGAACCTGCCCAGCAAGCATTATATATCGAGCCAACATCGGACCGATAATGTCTTCAATATCGGCCCATCATCAGAAATAGATATCGGCCCAATATCGGCCTTGCAAAGTTTATGTAATATCGGCCCAACATACTTTCCGACATCAAGCCGATATTGTTCCTAGATAAAATCGACATCGGCCCATCATCAGATTTTATATTGGCCCGTCATCAGATTTTTATATCGACCCATCATCTGATTTTTATATCCACCCATCATCAGATTTCTATATCCACCCATCATCAGATTTCTATATCAGCTTGGCATCAAATTTCATTATCGGCTCTAGAAAAGAGCATTTTCCCCTGCACATTCATTCTTGCAAAAATTTACACAATGATTCAAAAAATCAGATAAAATGTGATCTTTTTACTTGGCTCATCTAAAATCTTGAATCGTTTAATAAACTTTATCTAATCATATTTTGATTTTGCATAGAACAAAGTCGCGAAAAATTGTGACAATTATAAACTGATGTGCCAGCACATTTACTGCAAAAGTAACATAATAAAACGGAAAGAAAAATGACTGAAAATAGGAACTACAATAAATGATTTAGTAAAATTTCAAAACTTACTGGCAATTACCGAGTATATCACTGAAAGTATTGCGATTTTAAATTTCGTGTTGCATACGTCGCAGCTAGTCCCGAAGTGAATGAAGAGAATAAACTAATTAAAAGTTAAACATTTTTGTCCGAATAATTTAACAATATTAAATTTTTTACCAAATCGAATTTTAAAAATAAATATAGAACATAAAATTACCGGTTTCCAACGTGTCTTCTTCATTTCTGTATCTGACACCTTCCCCGCAGAGTTGTCGATTTTTGGATGTACGTTCGTATATCATACCGCAATTGGGCCGATATTGAAAGATCCAACTTTTTAAAATGAGAATTAGTATGAGAAATTGACGCTAAAATTTGACGGAAAATATGGCAAATATCAATAAAATATAGAACGGAACATATTTTCACTATATAATTGCACTATACAGTTGGATGCTTATATCGGGAATATATCGGACCAATAACATAAACTGATATCAGCAAGCCTATATTGGCCCGATATACCTGTGCTTGCTGGGTGGTTTAAACCCCAAGTGGCCATTTGTTTTGCCACTGACCGTTCCAAGGCGGTAACCCGTCTGGTTCTCACTTCGTTATTTGTTTGTGGCGTTCATTTTGAAACTGATTATTTTAATACCATGCTATCTTTTCCTCTCTACTTTTTGGCTGTGTGGGGAGGCTGTGTATGCTGGCTGTGGCCATTCCTGATAAGCATATTTCATTTTTTTACCATCTCAATGACTGTCTTATGTTGTTCACACAGAACAGTTTTGAAAAGTAACATAGGTGTTTTAGCTTCGATTAAGGGAGAAATCGTCTCCCACTCTGCATCTACACATACTATGTATATATAATCAAGGGAGGATCAAGAGAGGTTTAGTAGGATTCCTCAAACCCCTGTTTGAAGAGCGATATTTGATGTTCATGGAAAGTTTGGCCATAAACATGAAATTTATAACTATCCAAACGAACTCCCTTTCTGAAAATCTTGCACTCGACCCTGCTAATATATGTACATAGTACACAACATATCTTCACTGTTATTGTTATCAACAGCTATCTTGCACAGTTGACTGTCCATCTGTCTCGGTGTTTATGCACTCTATCAGATTTCCATCTGCATTTTTAGTCCCTCTTCCTGTTGGAAGTTAAATATTGTGTTCAGTAACTTCTCAATGAACATCATCGTCCTCTACACTATCTGCGCTGTCCGGATCACTGTCTTCACTCTCAAACTCTACTTCCATCAATGTTATATTCTGTGTGAAACAATAAGTAAAACAATATTTCATTGGTTAAGCCTTTAATCCATGGAATATAGCTTATCTGAGTGACCAGTGTAATCCAGATCAACTGTGGATCTGCACTGTTCACTTTCAGATTCAAAGCTGTACATGAAATGGTTACTGAGAAAAAGTTGACTTTTATCGGAAACAAAATTAACTAGTTAAGACAACATGCCAGATGGAAATGATCGCAATACAGTGCACCCTGTTTGACCAGTATGCATTCAAAGCCCAGAATATTTGCTTTACGTTTCGTTACAGGCTGGTGCAAAACAAAACAAATTCCACTGGATATATGAAAGTCAGTATATATAATTCCATCCTGGGTAATTTAGTTTGCGAACTATATCAGAGATCGAAGAAACCTAGAAAACCGTATTTGGGGCATTTAAGTGAAGAAATTTTTGGGATTTATACTATCCACACAGTGGGCCCTGTACAGATGACAAAACAAATGGAAGTTATGCCAATGGTTCTTCTGTCTCAATCAGAGAAGCTAACAAGGTAAAGTTCCAATGACACGTTCCTTAATAAAATGTCAAGACTTCATCCAGCAAAGGTGCAGTGAGACTACAATTTAAGACCATCACAAACCATTGAATTGTGCACATGAAATGGACTCGTGTTGCTGTGAAGCAGCATGCAATTCTTTTTTATTTTGCCGGCATTGTTGCTTAATTATCTCAATATGCCATGCTATCAAAATTCTTTTAATCTATTTCAAATATTTAAAAAAATACATGTAGGTAGAATAAGCAGTGTAAATGTAAGAAGTTATCTGATAATTTATTGTTACTTATGCTATAAAAATGAGCATGCAAAATTAAATCTCAAGTCTGCCTTTGTCAATTCTGAGACTGGACTTAATTTCAACAAATCAAGTTGCTTGCTTTGATCTCCGACTGGTCTCCAAGCACAGTTCTATCACTAGGCCTCAAACTTAATAAAATCAAGTTGCGGCATTTTACCATTTCTAAATATGGCGCCTCTTCATAACTATAAATTCCTCAATATCTGCAGCGAACTCGGGATTGGTTGTCAGCTTCTGCTGTAGATCATCAATGGCCGAGGCAAGCTTTGGCAGGAAATCACGAACTTGTGACAACACTAGAATAGAGAAATGGTAGAGAAATGATAGTGAAATGATGAGACACAAACATTTCCCTTTCCCTACTTATCACTGCACGCTTTAATTGAAATCGTCATTTTATTGTAAGTGCACAAAATGTTTTGAAGGCATTTGTCATCAGATTGCCATTTAATCCATTTTTAATTAATGTTTTTATTTCTTGTGCAACTAGTGTAGATCTATATAGATCATCAGACCCTTCACTTCTTTTTTTAAATATTCATTATATTATTTGTGACCAAGAAGCAAACAGTGCAGATTCCTATCTGACTGCATGCATCTGGATCTACACTGGTTGCATATGGGATAAAAGGTTTATCAATAGAAGTGGAAGCAAACAGTATATTTCCTAATCAGATTTCTTTTACTCAAGATTTCCCTATAAACCTTCATAAACTCTGAAACCCCTGCCACCGTCGTGCAAACAAATAGGTAAGCATTACGATCAACTGTAGATGGGTTAATCACCAGGCACAAAAGGCCTTGTAGAATATCATTATGGTAACCTTTTGTTTTGAATTTGCAAATGGTTTTGACAAATGAGGTGCCTTTTATTTTCTTGAGAAGCCTTCAAACAAAACATTTAATCACAAAGTGACAATATTGCAAGCTCAGTTTCATTGAGCCTGTTCATGGGCAGTAATGGAAACGCATATTACTGTCCGGGCAGCCTAGCTCACGGGTGAGCGCAACTCAATATTTACACAAAAATATGTATCATGCTCAACGGTCTTCACAGGAAGTAACTGATAACAGCGCCCATTAAAAGTACGAGGAGACCTTCTAAAGCCGCCACACAACACAAACAACGCTTCTGTAATATTTAAATAGATTAAAAAGGAAAATTTAAAAGCTATCAAAAATATAATCTCGATATATTGAAAAATTCATGATCACACATACTATCGAGTTTAAAAAAATTTATTTTCTGAATGACAAAGAAATGCTGTTATTTAAAAAAAACATTAAAATGTTATAGAGTATTTTAACATAAGAAATTGTTTTCGCACGTGCTTCAAACTTCGGATATCTTTTTTGATGATAAGATAAGGGCTTGAAAATAGTTGATTATGATCATGTGAATGCAAAATTTGCAGAGTTTTAACCCTTTACTCCATAAATATGGCTGTTTTCCTACGGACGAACACTGAATATCAAGATTAGCTGGCACCTCTGATTAGGATCTTCGCTGTTCGCTTTTAGGTTTATTAGAGTAATATCGACCAAAAGCAAACAGTGTAGATTCAGTCATATGATCAGGATCTACACCTTTTGTTTTTATTATCAGATTATTTCTGACCAAGAAGAGAACATTGCTGATCCTTAACAGAGGGCGTTGATGTGCTGACTGATCTTGATCTACACTGTTCATATATTAAAGACCATTCTTTAACATTTGATAGCCTGAAATGAAGACAAGTCTCTTTTCAGCCAATCGGATGCTTGAAATTTAAGACTGTTTACCAATTTTAGTTTTGTGAGCTTGTGCCCTGGTCCATTTCATAAACTGGGTTTAAGATAAAGTATAAATTCAAACATTAATTCATATATGACAAATGAAAATTCTTACTTATCTGAATGTTTAAATCATAAATATAATAGTATTCGGGGTCTGGAGTAAAACGTTAATCAATAATTGGAAAGCTATTTTAAACTAGGTTATCTGACCTGATAACTACCCTAACAATGCACCAGGAAGTAAAAATAAAGTGTTAACAACGGCTAAAACTTTTGTTGGCATTATTGAGAGAATTGGAATAAATTTCAAAAGTAACTTTGTTCTTAGAGTATATCTCAAGAAAGTCTACCTGTAAAAAGCAAACCTTGAAGCAGTCCAGTGATAATGGCGATGTCAGGAAGTCGTTCTATACATGGAGCATCCGATGAAATCATGGTCATTTACTGTGAATCTTGTCATCAAGCTGGACAGGTAACAATAGCTGAGGGTTACTGTGTGGACTGTCCTGAATATCTGTGCGGTCAGTGTTACAAGATGCATCGCAGAAATAAAATCATGTCAAACCATGTGCTACTTGACAAGGACTCAATGCCAGTGGTGTGGTTCCCGATACCAATAGAAATAATTTGGATGACTGCCAGGAGAAATGCCCTAGTCATCCCAGTGAAATGACAGAATTCTTCTGTGAGACATGAGGTAAACTGGGCTGTCATGTCTGTGTCACACTTGATCATCGCCAGTGTGAAAAAGTGAAACATATCCCTGACATTGTAGAAGGCCAAGATCTAAGTGAAGAATTAACAGAAATTAATGAAAACATTAAGACAAAAGCAGACCAACAATCTAAACATGAGGTAAAGCAAAAAGCAAATGCCACTTCCTGCAACGAAATGGGGAAACTTGCAAAACAAGAACTACAACGTCAGAGAGCCAAAGTAGACATATTATTTGATGAACTGGAAAAGAAGATGGACGACCAAATTAAAGCCACTGAGAAAAGAAGCAAAGATACTCTGAAAGCTGCCCTTGACCAACTGGGTCATACATAACAAGATTTAGATCAGATAAAGAACAACATAGAGACAAAGAGCAGATCGATGCTATGATGAGAACCACTACAGAGTTCTGCAGTATAGCAACAGCCAGATTTGAGTCAGAGATTGATTTAGAGACAACAAATAAATAAGATAAAGAAGAATCATATACACGTAGTCTGACCATAGTGAGTGGACACTACTGTGTTTTAGTAGACAGTGTAAACAAAAGTATGAAGGTGATTGACACAAAAAGTAAACATGCCACCTCTGAGATTAACATTGAAGCAGAGAACATTTGGTAAGTGACATCTGTAGGTGATGATCAGGTTGCTGCCTCGATAACACAATCGGGTATTAGAGATCAAATCCAGTTTGTCTCTGTGTCATCATCAGGAGTCATACAGAGAAACAATAACCAGGCGTATAATGCTAAACATATTTATGAGAACATGGTTTATTGTAAAGGTAACATTTATGGAACTTTTATGAGTAGTATTGAGATACTCAGTATGACTGGAAAGATCATTAGAGGACGATCCACAGTGGTGGTTATCTGGAAGGTATAGCTCTATGTCCTAATGGACAAACAATTTATGTAACTGATCGTAAAAACCACAGTGTTTCCAGTTTGACCTTGGATGGAAAAGTCAAGACCATCTATAATGACAGGAACCTGAAGGAACCTTGGGGTCTTACTGTGGACAAGCACGGCTATGTATTTGTAAGTAGCTGGGAAACAAACAAAATTCATCAGCTGACTGCAGACCTCAACAAGGTCCAGATTCTTATAGAAGATGTGTATGGGACTAACATTTCCTACTCCAGCACAGAACACAAACTGTACATCAGTGCTGGTAATCAAATACATGTGTATTCCTTGGATTGTTAAAAGACAAGCAACCAAAATGAGAATAATTATACTGAAGTTGGATAAATATCAATGCGTTTTAATAAATTCATATTAACAAAATACTAGTATGTTGCCAATACATTTTGATATATGAATGTATTGGCTAGTTTTACTCTCAAAATCTGCTTGATTGAAATGGCCGTCCACATACTTCTTCGCAATTTTATCACTAAATAAGTAAATTATCAAAATCTATACTAGCAAAATACAGTTCAAAAAAACTTTGCAAAAACAAATGTTATTAATGTTTATTATTTAACAAACTATTATTATACTGTAACTAAAATATTTTATTCCCATGAGCAAATAGGGTAGATCCAGATCAACTGGCACATCTGTTTACCTTCCGGTTAATTAGGTTATTTCGGATGCAAAGTGAATATTGTGGATTCAGATCAGACAGCACTTATGTGCTAGCAGATCTGGATTTACAATCATACTTATTGATAAAACCTTATATATATGGTGTAAGGTGTATCTGGCAAAAATACCGCTTGCATTTCTTGAGGTTCCATTGGTCAGCTGGTGTTCGGATCGCATGATAGTCACGCCGGGGGAACTCTGATATGGAACTCGTCTTGCGCTCCCGATAAAATCATGTCAGCCGCTTCCGGGGTTCCTTATCAGACGGAAAATTGACACTGAAAAAGGTAGGTGATCCTAAATTTCCATCGATCACATATATTAGGGACCATTTCCCGGAAAAACTCGAATGCTGTTCGACCCTCCTTTCAATCACGAACAAAATGATATGTGTCTCTTTAGGATCAGTTAAAAATCGGCTGTAAAAAAGATGTTGAATATCGACGATTGATCATAACTTTATGCCGCACTTGAAATATATTTGTTTATCTCATTGTTAAGTGACAGTTAGTTGAATGCATGTGTTATCTCGGATCATTAGTTCAATATGGTACAATTTTGAAGGCCGCAAATTTATTACTGCTTAGTTATTTATTAAAATATTTTTGAGCTCCACATCAGATATCCGAGTTCCATATCAGATTCGATCATGTTGGAATATTTACGTGTATGCTAGTTTGTTAAATTGTGATGACCTTACTTTGATTTGTTTTTAATCTATTTCAGTTAAAGACGGTTATGACATGGAGCGCACTGAATGGAACATCTGCATCAAACATTATTACATGAATCTGATCTGTCACCAGTGTCATTCATCTTGGAATTCTAGGATTCAGATGTGACATTCGCAGTGGGCAATTTGAGTACAGGCGGACTCTTAGACATCATGTTGCCGTGAACAAAATCTGCTTGCAATAAAAGCAGCAAACTATTCATTGTTAAAAATGAATTAAACATGTACACAGCCAAAATGCAGACCTGTGGTGACCAAACTCAATGAACAACTTTTTAAGATTGCAGAACAAAACTTTCAAACGACACCACGTGAACTACACACTGGAAGAATATATTCTCAAACTGTTATTGATTTCTTTTAAATTCGTTTAAAATTAAAGATAACATACATATTTTCTTTGTGTTTTACTTAAAAGTTCCTTTTAAAAAATAAAAATAAATAAATATAAAATGTGTGCTTTTTGAAAATCACATACAAGTAACCAATGCAAGACTTTTATTGTTTCATTTATTTATTTACTTATTTATTTATGCACAGTAACTTTGAAATATCACAATCTACATCAGTTTTGCTTTCATAAATTCATGTCTTCTTTCTGAGATGCATTACCATAAAATAAACAGTTTTAAAAGAATCACAACAAATATAACAAATGGCATGTAAGCATGGTTACAGATGTATTTATAGAAACTAATAATATCGCATATTTTGATAACATTAAAATCATTGTCCACGAAAAAAAAGTGATTTTCTTGAATGTGAAAGTATTTTAAGTCTGTCACTGGTAATACACCTGATGCATTCACTTGGAAGTTGTTAATTTTAAGACAGACCATAAATCATTTGTAAAAGTAAAAAAAGTGGTTTCCTTGATTATGTATAATGTGCTCGAACAGACATTCACCCGCCGTGGTTTATTGATACCAGACTTGAAACTGAAAGGTTTTCTTCTTTTGCTTTCTTCTGATTGGCGCTTCCAAGAAACGGTCCTTGTTTGCTCAACTCCATCGGACGTTAGTATTCCCTGACCTTAGCGATCCATCCCCTGAATGTTGGAAAAGAAAATCTATGAGCAAGTACAAATTTAATTTTGAATATCATTCTACCGCAAAAAAATAACTAAATGTAAAATACCCTTTCATATATAATTATACATGCTCAAAAGCGTTTTGATGCGAAACTTCTTTGTCTGACATGGAACTCGGAAGCCTGATATGGAACTCAAAAAAAAAAATTAACAAATAATTCAGTATCCGTACATTTCTGGCAACTGAAGTTTCATCTGATGGGAGATATCATCTAATTTCACGCATACACACGATATTACTTCCTATCAAAAGAGTAAACAACGTATTATTCTATAAAATGTTCGAAGATCGGCCTACAGTTAATTATCAATCCACGACATTCAACATTTTTTTTACAATTTTGAACTGATCAAAAAGAGACAAATATCATTTTGTTCGTGATTCAAAGGAGGGTCGAATAGTTTTCGAGTTTTTCCGGAAAATGGTCCCTAATTTATGTGATCGATGAAAATTTAATTTTCCGTCTGAGAAGGAACCCCGGAAGCGGCTGATATGATTTTATCGGGAGCGCAAGACGAGTTCCATATCAGAGTTTCCCCCATCGTGATAGTGATGTGATCTGGCATTCACAAAGTGATCCTGACCGAATAAGCAGGATATCATTTGAAATCAAGTCACTCATGTTGACATTGTGTTAACCATCATAATGTTATGTCCCATTAGACAGATCTTTTAGGCTAAACATCATGAACATAACCATAATTAAAAGTAATTAAGACTATCGTTAAATCGTTTCAACATAGAGCAAGTCAACATAGTGTGACAAATGTCCGAGATTAAGACTTTTTCCATCTGGAAGTTATGCTATCTTTAGGAAAGATACCAGAGTTTGGAGATTTTGGGAAGGTGGATTGAAGACACCTCATATTTCGGATTGGGGTTTGATCCTACATTGTGCTATAATGGTTTTCATACTTAAGTTGCTTATCTGAAAACAGCAAAAGGTAAAATATGATCAAAATATAATTAAGAGGGGTGGGGAGACATTTAACTAGAAGTTGCAAAACGCTAACAAATGAATTATCTGAACTGTTAAAAGCATAAAATCTGATAGGTTTAAAGACTCACCTCATCATTTTGACTTTTGATATCATTTATTTTGACCATTTACTCCATGTTATATAGCTGTTAACCCACTGGCGAACAGTGTGAATCTATGTCATCTGTTGCGGATCTACAATGTTTACATCATATTCATAAGGTTATTCCTGACCAAGTTGAGACCAGTGCAGATCCAGATCAGATGGCACGAATGCGGATCTACACTGGTCGCACATGTGATAAAACGCGTAAGTCAGTGCTGAATAGTGATTTCAAGTATATAGTCAGTCCGATTCCTTAATTATTTTTTTATGTTCTTAGTAATTTGTGAAGATGAACAAATAATAACACAAAAAGATATACATTACACAATTTTCGTTAAATTTAGTCCTATACTGAGTAAACGTAATATTTCACGAGAAAATATAAATACTTTCATAATACTTACAAAAAATAGTTTATTCAAAAGAAAAAAATGCATGTTATGTATAAGTTACTTTTGTTATAAATAGTTGTGTAACTGAACATCATCTAGCATATTTGTTATCCATCTGTTAACAGTTGCGTTTTTATCTATAATTGAAAAGGTTTTGTTGTTGTTGTTGTTTAAATTGGGGAAGAAAATTACCTATTTTTACAATTGTTTAATTTGGGGGGCTCCATGCAGTGGTTATGAGTGTTAAGAAGGAAAGGAAGTAACAAGGATAATTAAACATTTTACTCTGCTCTGTGCAAACTGATTTCCAACAAAACACATTGTCAGATACCGGCGACACAATTTCCTAGTTAAGGACGTGCATTTATTTCTACGTTTGAGTATTATGTAGTGTATATTATCCCCTGGAAAGGAAGTGGGCCGATCCCGATCCCGGAGGTACTGCAATACCTGGCCAACCCATGGTAACAGCGGAGCAAGACCCGGACATCTCAGCCAGCAATATAAATGACGAACGCTTCAAGCTGATCGCCGGTGAGCGGCACGTGTTTCTCAGAACGGCCCGCTTTGCACGACTGTCTCCATTTCTAGTCAAGAGTACAAAGCAGGCTTTTTTCTGGAGCCGCGCATACCGAAATCGTCATTTTCAACACTTCAAATATGTAGTCGGCCGAATTAGCTTTCTTTACGAACGACTCAAAGCAAGACTCATTTTCATATTGGGTTGCAGTTGTTTGATACGAATATGATTAAACATTATCGGTCTGTGCAAATTGTCTAAACCCGAAATTGAAAACATGTATTCTGATCTGATTTATTGATTTGTTTTTAGAAAATTAAAGATTGGTCATCAAAATGGCACCAATTTATGGAATGTTAAATTGAAGTCATGTTCACTGTCAGGTGCTGCCCTGTACTTAAAAAAGTGATCTTGAGTCCTCAGTTTGTTCAAGCAAAGTCGACTGCATGCAAAAGGTATTAACTGGTTTTGAAGTATTCCGTCAGTTCGGTCACTTGTCGCGCCGACAAATCGATCTTGCCACAACCTTTTCAATTATTTAATCAACAAATAAGTGCCAAACTTAACGTAAAAATGTAGCCAATGGTCATATTTTGTAATGTTATGCAGCGATGCATCTTTTTCATTTTTTTCGCGATATGTCTTCTTTATTTGAAATAGGAAAGCGAGATGTGGTAGGGATATAATGCGGATTTGGTCCGATACTACTGCCTGCGAAAACATTTAAAAGATACAAATCGTGAGCAAAAAAATAAAAAATCTTCCTCGTTCAAAACAAATCTTAAAATGGCGTTATCATTGAATAAATCTAAAAACAGTACTTCGTTTCCTTTATTTTTTGTGTGTGGTGTAAGATCGCGGAAGAAAAAAATGAAAGAAAAAATAAACAACATGGACATGCATGAACAAGTACAAAATCTGTCTATTGTGTGCTTCATCACTTCCTACATCAGAAAGCACTCTTGCCACACCAGAGACGCTCCTTGTACTTTTGATAACTCATACTGGATTTTGATATCTTATACTTGATTTTGATATCTTATACTGGTTTTTTGATATCTTATACTGGATTTTGATACCTCATACTTGATTTTGATATCTCATACTGATCTTTTGACATCTTCTACTGAACTTTTGATATCTTACACTGGATTTGATATCTTTTATTTGATTTTGATATCTTATACTGAATTTTGGTTGTAAAATGATCACTGAATTAATCCTGTTAATACTGGCAGTTTGCTCTGTCTCGACGGCAGATGTGCTAACAGTCAATGTAAAGCACATGTTGGACTGCTCCGGATATTACGCATGCGTGTTCGGGAAGCCCGTGCAAATGCCGAACTGCGCGCCTGGTTGGACATTCAGTATGTCTGCTAAAGTCTGTGTACTAATGGGAAGCCCACAAGCCGACTGCGTTCCAAAATCGCTCCCAACTTTACCCGACTGTGGTAAGTACAATTTTAACAGATTATTACTTTCTGTGGAAGTGAAGAAGAAATTGTGATTGGTGTTAGGAACTTTGCTTTCACTCTTACATGTATTAGCCTGTTTGTGTTGTTCTTCTAGGATTTCTAGTTTGAGAATTGTCAGTAGTCAATATACTTGTCTGCCGACCCCAAAATGACTCGTCTTAATGACTTATTCCAGTAATGAGAAATTGATCTGGTGTGCCAGAAATCTTGGTTGAATAATCATTGTATTGGTGCAAGAGTGCAGTTTCAACTGAAGACTTTTTGTCTAAATTTAAAGCCTCGTTTGTTTTAATAAGATTTTAATCCTGCCACTGTTAAATAAATAAAAAAATATTTATTTAATTTTGATACATCTTCTCTGTTGACAGTTTGGCTGCTTTCTAGATCAGTAAATATCCCAAGGAATTTCTTCTGAAGCAAATTGCTTCATTACATATGTTTTGCTAGCATCATGCTTCATCAATTTATCATTCAACTATGTTATTAATGAATAATTTAAGCTGACGACTTAGTTTGCGTGCGTTTTGTTTGTTTTAAATACCTCTCGGATTCCTACGAATATTGGCATGGTATGAATTCCTAACATTTAAAGCTATAAAAAAAACCTTAAAGGCGAATTTGGTCAAAATCGGAAAGAAATATTGTGCTTGATCATTATTTTCCCATTGTACAAATATAAAGGATTGAGAAAAAATGGCTTCTGACAAATTTGTATTGCATTTCAGATACAGCAAAATAGATGTTAAACGATCTTAAACGATTTGAAAATTGTACTGAAGAAAAAAACAAAAGAAATAAGGGGAACTTAGGGGTCATTTACGAGTACAACCGTTTTATGATCACATATTTACTTGCAACAATTAGAACAATTAATACCAATTGGTTCACTCTTGCAATAACATATTTAGTTGGACTTAATGGGGTTTTTTTAATAAAGCATGACAACAGCCACCAAAAAGTACGAAAAGAGCATTATACGACTCTTCGCTTGTTGAGTAAATTACAACCTATACCATATGATTCAGCGGCCGACGGATCCAGTGCCTGCCGACTCACCAAATACCTGTTTTATTGTATGTCTATTTATTTGTATTTCAGCAAAATGATCGAATGCATTATACCATGATACTATTAAAATTGATGCAGTTATTTTCCCATTTGTGTAAAATAACCTAAAGCTTGTTCATATTCGGACGTTTATTTAGGAAAAGACTTTGACGGACATTCATAAACAAGCTGCGAATGGTGCTTTTATAAACTACTATTTTAACAGGTACATTATTTATAATTCAGGTCCAGTATATGCGCAAGAACAGTGCCAACTTGGAGGTATAATGGCTAACCCGACCGAATGTCAAACATACTATAATTGCAGCCACCGTTATGTTGGCGAATTGCCCAGGTATTTCGAACAGTTTATGCAAGAGTGCCCATATCCACAATTGTTTAACGAGGAAACTAAAATGTGCAGCCATTTCGAACACGTTCGCTGCGGCAACCGGCGGGAGTATACAAATGGATGCAAGTATCTTCATTTCAATAGAATTTCTTTCAGATTTAAAAATTTAATAGAACAGACACATTTCAAACAAACAAGGCCATACAAATGCGGCTACACCGCCTAGTCAACAATACAAGAGACAGACACAGTACATATCATGCGTATCCCCATAAATGAATAGTTTAAGTATTCCCGTATGAAGTCGCCCACAATGTCTGACATTCTGCATAGTTTGAAATTTGCATATTACCATCAAGGGAGGTAATTAAAACTGATAACTACACCGAAGTTCATAAAACTCCCGACATTTCATTTGAAAGCTTTTGTGGTCCTCATTTAAATGGGTTCCGATTGAACAATAAAACTTTGCTTTCTTACATTTCGATCCTTCGCTGCTTTAACCATATTAGAAATTAACGGAACTAGATCTACCTCAACGTTATACCGGGAAGCATAGAGAACAAAATGACAGAAGCGTCTTGGTCAGACATGAAATTAGGAAGATTCTAATTTATAGATACAGATTTTTGCGTTTGTTTTAAGCCAGAATAAAACAAATCTTACAGAATTTTTTTTGATCCAATGGAATTCATATCCACTGTCGCCAAATTTAAGTGAGCGTAATTGTGAAATTCGGCCACTAAATATAATTGGAGATTTTTTATCAATAATGATTTCTCCAAATATCATTTAATTCAAATCTTAACAAATATATTTTACAGGTGACTACAGAAGAAACAAATGCCCATATTCTCATTGTATTCCGTGCGTTGTCCGCTTCCCATCGTGCGACGGCAAGCCGGACGGCATGAACGCTGACGAGCAAAAACTGTGGTCTCCTTATTACATTTTCTGTTACAAACAACGATACATTTCTCAAGCAACATGCCCAAAGGATGGAGAGGGGTGGGTTCAATTATTTCATCCCGAAGTTAACCGATGCGTTCCGGTTTACATGATCCCGCGAGAGTACGGCGGGGCTATGCCAAGCTGTAATAACCGAACTGATGGATTTTATCCGGATGAATTCGGACGATGCGACAGATACACGATTTGTCGCGGAAATCAGTTCCTCAGTCGCGGAAGATGCTTGGATGGAAAAGTGTTTGATACTGTTCAGATGGAATGCGAGGAAATCACCACGGCGTGTGGTCGGTGTGGGAAGGGTAACTGGTATGTACTTGGACATGTAGTTTCGGATAAAACATTTCCAGAAATGAGGTTTGTTTGCCGTAGTCTTATGATATTTATATGATTATTTCAACGTTCTAGCAAAACTCTCCATGAAATGTTAATAAGTTGCAGTCCGCAACCCAATTGACCCCCTATGTATTCGCTCCCGTGTACGGTAGGTAGATCAACTTGATACTTTATCATATAAAATGGAATCAGTTTATTGTCATTAAAATTAGTTTATATTTCGTATACTTCACGAATATGAAATGCTCCAAATCATAACGCAAATTTCATCACATGCGGCGCCGTCTTTTGCAACCTCTACGAAATTTAATTGATTTAATTTAAACTATTTTTTTAATTTTTGTTCCCAAAAGCACTGTTAACTGACAGAGGACCAAGAAAGAGCTTGACGTTTTCGAAAGTACATGTTTTTTATATATATATATGTTGAATTATAGCATCTTCTGTGTGACTGCGTTTAATTTTTTTATTCCAGCTAAAGAATCGGAATGAGATGCTGAGCGAAATGAACAAAATACACAGCCAAACTGAACAACATGTATTTGCGCTACAGTTTAACGGAAACAATATTTTATACATGTGTATATCATTTTACACATGCGGTGGGGGACTAGGAAAACTTAATATTGGTAACCTTTAAGGCCAGAGAAAACAAATTATTAGATTCTCATCCGGATTTTGGGAAAAAAGGGGGCGGGTGGGCACTTTTTAATTTTTATTTTTATTAACGAAATATGTACCTTAAGAAGGTATTTCGGGATAGTCTTAAACCCGTTTTGTACGTAACAGAATATGTTTCGATTTTTTTTACCAATAAATCTTTTTGGGGCGGTTTGTTTTGGACAGGGGCGGGCGGGGATGAGAATCTATAATTTTTTTTCTCTCCTAACTTCTGCTTTATAACTCTTTCCCAAACTTGAATCACCTGTTACATTTTTTTTACAGTCTTGATCTGTTATCAACTGTTTTGCTATTGATTTTATAAAAGATGACAAGAACCTGGAAATGTTTTGTAAAACCTGGTTTTAAACTTCAGACAATCAACATGTATAAAGTTTAACGAATGCTCAAGAAAAAAGTTTAACGAATACTCAAGAAAAAACTTGTCACTGTATCTTTAAATAACTATGTGTTATATTTGCCAAATCTAAAATATTTTCGCACCCTCCAATAAAACCTCAAGCACTTGTTTCATGCACCAGAAATATCAAAATGTACACTTCAAAACACATTCATTTTCATTTCATAGCTGTTTAGCCGATTCCCAGGGAGTAGACCACATATAAAGTGTCCTTTTCTTTCTTTTTTCTTGGTTGAGCATACATTAACAAGAAATCAGCTATACACCAGTAATATGCATTCCAAAGTAGTATATATGAATTTCCATTACTGCCCATGAACAGACTCAGTAAAACAAAGCCTGCAATATTTTGATTGTATGTGTGTTTAGTTGCTTTCAAGGTTATTTTTCATCTATTCCATGGTTTCACAAGTTCTGCAGTCCACTGTATATAGCTTGTCTTGTTACTGCAGAATAACAGCATCATCTGCTAAGCTTTGAAAGCCACCGAACGCGACAAATATGCAAACATTGCAAGATCGCTTTGATAGACCCTGTTCAAGGGCAATAATAGAAATGCATATTACTGGCTACGCCGCCTAGCCATGGGTTTGAGCGCAGCTCGATATTTACACCAGTTAACAGTATAATTTTCGGTCCATCCTAAACGATGGCATGCATATCTTTCCTTTATAGTACATATAGATTTACTTCCCCTCTCACAGATTTCATTATAATGTGAAATCAATGTTTTTCATGGTGGATGTATGTAGGTTTTGTTCTTGACCAGGTAATGAATTCAAAGATTAAAAGACCAGCTTACTTTTATATGTGTTTTTATTCTCCGAATATTATGAAACTCCTTCACCATGACAGCCATCGACACTAAAACCTTTACTCCATTTATAATCATTTCATTGCATATACAGTGTAGATCCAGATCTGCTGTCTGATCAGGATCTAAAATGAGATTCAACAGGTTATTTCAGCCATCTGATCAGGATCTACATTGTTTGCTTTGAGATTCATTAGGTTATTTCTGATAAAGAAGCGAACACTGTATATCCAGATCTGAAGGCACAGATGTGCCAGCTCATCATCTGGATCTACATGGTTTGAAGATGGGAGAAATTGTTGAAATTCGGGAGACAATTTCTCCCAAGCCACACTGGCAGCCATCCCCTGCATCTAGACATCTAAACTGTATATAGTATATAATCAAGAGCAGATCCAGATGGTTTGCTCGAACTACTTTTTGCAACAGTAATATTTTAATTTTAGTGGAATTTTTAAAACGAAAGTAGGAAATTATGGTATCAAACTACCCTAAGACTGCCCCAAATAAACTCCCTTTCTGGAAATCTTGCATCCGACCCTGATAATCCTTGTACACAGCATATCTGGTCAACTCTGAAATTGATGTTTTAAACGTCTAGAGAAACAAAACACTGTCTGGGTATTGCAATAAAATATTGGTCCATTTGCTTTATAGCCCTTTGCAAGGAATAATTCCCATCCAAAACGGCTGTGGACTTAACGAGCAATAGGAAATTTTAGCTACAATGAAAATGGTTTGCTATCCAGCGGTTTAACTTGTGTTTACTAGTCAGGAATTTATATTGTGACGCTCAATTTTCTATTAATAGCTATTCATACAGATTTCCGAACTATTACACATTTTCCTGTTTTCTGGCCAATTCTCTGAACCGTATTATATACCAAATGCCTTAAGATAATAAAACAGAGCATGGGAACCAGTCTCAGATCCCTAGCCTTCAACTGTTCAATTCTGAGACTGTTCTCAATTTCAACCAATCAAGTTGCTTATATCTGAGACTGGTCTCAAATCTCAGTTCTATCACAAGGCCTCAAAGTGTATCTACTGCAAATTAACTGGAGTACACCATTTAAATATATAGCGCCTCTTCATTATATAATTCCTCAATATCAGCAGAGAACTCGGGGTCGGTTGTCAACTTTCGTTGTAGATCATAATTGGCTGAGGCAAGCTTTGGCAGGAAATCACGCACTTGTGACAGCACTAAAATAGTGATATGATACAGTGTAATAATAATGAAATGATGTGACACAGACACTTCCCTTTCCCTGCTTATCACTGCACGCTTTAATTGAAATCTTTTCATTCTAAATGTAAGTGCACAAAATGTCCATTTTACATTAATGCTTTTATTCCATGTCTAACTAGTGTAGATCTAGATCATGAGCACCTTCACTTCCTTTTTTAAATATTCATTAATTAGATTATTAGACAACCAAGAAGCAAACAGTGCAGATTCCTACTTGACTGCATGCATCTGGATCTACGTGCACTGTTTGCATATGAGATAAAAGGTTTATCAATAAAGGCGAAGCAAACAGAATATTTCCTAATCAGATTCCATCGGGGATTAAAGAAACAGATTGACTTCTAGGTGCTTTTTCCATATAAACCTTCATAAACTCTTAAACACCTGCACCATCGTGCAAACTAATAGGTACGCATAACGATCAACTGTATATGGTTAATCACCAGGCACACAGAGCGTTGTAGAATATCATGTTAATAAACCTTTGTTTTGAATTTACAAATGATTTTAACAAATAAGGTGGAGAAATTAGCATTGCCTTTTATTTTCTTTAGAAGGCACAGAACACAACATATAATCACAATATTCCAAACTCAGTTTCATTGAGCCTGTTCATGGGCAGTAGTGGTAATACATAGCCCAGGGATGAGCGCAACTCAATATTTACACAGAAATATGTATCATGCTCAACAATCTTCAAAGGGAGTAACTGATAACAGCACCTATTAAAAGTACAAGAAGACTTTCTTTAGCCGCCAAAAAACACAAACAACGCTACTGTAATATTGAAATAGATTATAAGGGAAATTTGAAAGCGGTCAAAAATATAATCTCGGTATATTGAAAAATGCATGATCACAAATAGCTCTGCTATTGAAATTTATTTTCTGAATGACAAAGAAATGCTGTTATTTAAAAAAAAAATTAAAATATAATACAGTATTTTAACATAAGAAATTGTTTTCGCAGATCCTCTAAACTTCGGATATCATTTTTGAAGACAAGATCAGGGCCTGAAAATAGATCATTATGACCACGTGAATGCAAAGTTTGCAGAGTTTTAACCCTTTACTCCATAGATACGGCTGTTTTCCTACGGACGAACAGTAAATGTAATTTTGTAAAATCTTTTCGTAGGTCCATTAAACTTCGGATATCTTTGTTGATGATAATATCAGGGTCTAAAATAGATCATTATGATCACGTGAATGCAATGTTTGCAGAGTTTTAACCCTTTACTACATATATATGGCTGTTTTCCTACGGACAAACAGTGAATATCAAGATTAGCTGGCACCTCTGATCAGGATCTACACTGTTCGCTTTTAGGTTTATGAGGTTATTTATAAACAAGAACAAACAGTGTAGATTCAGTCATCTGATGAGGATCTACGCCATTTTTGTTATTCATCAGGTTATTTCTAAACATTCACTATATGCAAATACTTCGGATCTATTGTCTTTCCTGGCATGATTTTGCCTGATTCTTTAACGTCATAATCCAAATTTTATCCTCTCCAACACCAATTTTTTACGACAAAATCCAAAAACTGTCCATTGAATCATTAAAATTAAAAACGAAAGTAGGTCACTTTATTTCTCAGTAATTTTAAACCGAAACAACGCTGTGTATCATACTACACACATTATTCCATATTGGCATTTCAATTTAATTATCCTTTATGTCGATCGTCGTTGATGACAAAAAGATATGTTTAATTGTGCGTGTTTTATTTGTTCAAATTTTGTAAACACGAGGAGGTCTGTTGTAGTTGTTTTAATTGAAACGGTGTTTATATACATTTGTGACACAGGTATAATACCACTATTATGTTTCCACGTAATGTGCATTATTGGGTTTATAATGAGCATTTTACGTTGTTTATTTATTTAACAGGTTCAAGTAGTATTTAAATTTTTTCCCCACTAGATCCTATACATCTTGGTAATAGAAATGCGAGTCGCTATGATCTGCAACTTTGAATCATTTCATTTTTCTGTTTTAAACTTTACTTCTTGTGGCGATTACGCTTTAGAGCTATTTTTACTACCAGCCAGGTGATATAATTAATATATACTCTCAGAATTGTCAGGGGTTAGGAAATACACAGAAAAGAAGAGATTTATTTCAATATGTAAGACAACAAAAGTACAACATAATCTGTTTGCAAGATATACACATTGAGTCAAAATTATGTGCATATGTAAAAGCTGAATGGGGAAGCGATATTTATATTTCACCATTTTCGAGTAATAGTAGAGGAGTTATGATACTTTTTCAAAACAATTTTGATAAACATATTGAAAATATTTACATAGATGAGCAAGGCAATTATCTTATACTTGACATGACTATTTCAAATAAAAAAAGTTACACTTGTAAACGTATATGGTCCAAACAACGATAAACCAGTGTTTTATGAAAATCTTATACAGAAAATAAATGATATTGACAATGATTACGTTATTTGCTGCGGAGATTGGAACTTTGTCATAGATCCCAATATGGATACGGAAAACTATGTTAACGTAAATAATCCTAGAGCAAGAGATACAGTATTAAATTTTCTACAAAACAATCATTATGTTGATATATGGCGCCTAATGCACAAAAACAGTCGCGAATATACATGGAAAAAGATTAACCCTGTACGAAAACAATCACGATTAGATTTTTTTCTGATAAGTCAAGAGGTTGTTCAATTTGTTACTGAAACTAAAATCATTCCAGGTTACAGAAGTGATCATTCCGGTATTTTGTTAGGAGTACGTTTTAATGAAATACAGCGCGGTAAGGGTTACTGGAAATTTAACAATGCTTTATTAAAAGACGAAAACTATATATTACTGGTTAAAAGAATTTTGCGTGACTTAGTTGATCAACATAGTACAGAAGTCATAAACAACCAAGATACTTACAATATTGAAAATTTAAGTCTAAACATTAATCCTCAACTTTTTCTTGAAACTTTTCTCGTAGTTCTAAGGGGGGAAACGATTAAATTTAGTTCATTAAAAGCAAAAAATAACGTAAAGCGCGAAATTGAGTTACAAAAAGATATTGAATTTCTAGAAAAAACTGTAACAAATAATTTTCAAAATGTAGATATAACTGTAATTAATGAACTTTCGATTAAAAAGTTAGAATTAGAAAACATTCGTAAAACGAAAATCGAAGGAACTATGATAAGATCCAAATGCAGATACGAGGAATTAGGGGAAAAACCAACTCAGTACTTCTTTAATTTAGAACGAAGAAATTTTGTAAATAAAACTATGTTTAAACTTTTGGACGAAAATGACATAGAGTATTCTAATAGCGAAGCTATTCTAAATTACCAAAAACGTTACTATGAAAATTTATATGCAACTAAAATTAACATTGATGACATTAATATAGACATTTTATTAGGAAATAATACAAATAAACTTTCAGAAATTGAAAGTCAACTTTTGGAAGGAGATATAACTATGGACGAATTAACTTTTGCTATGAAAAATAATAAAAGTCCCGGTTTAGATGGATATACAAATGAGTTTTTCAAATTCTTTTGGAAAGATCTATCATATTTTATACTTAAGTCACTAAATTATGGTTATAGTATTGGAAATTTATCAATTACCCAAAAACAAGGTGTTATTACTTGCCTGCCTAAACCAAATAAAGACAAAGTTTTTCTGAAAAATTGGAGACCAATATCTTTGCTTAACGTTATATATAAATTAGCATCAACCGTCATTGCTAATAGAATGAAAAAGTTTCTTAATAAAATTATACATCCAGACCAGAAGGGTTTTTTAGCCGGAAGATTTATTGGAGAAAATTTAAGACTAGTTTACGACATATTGTTTGAAACAAAATTACAAGATATCCCTGGACTGCTGCTGTCGGTCGACTTTCAGCAGGCATTCGATTCCATTTCTTGGGGCTTTATTAATAAAGTTTTAGACTATTACAATTTTGGACCATCATTTAAAAACTGGATTAAACTATTTCAAAATGGTTCAGAAACATGCGTTTTGCAAAATGGTTATTTGTCTGATTTTTTCAAATTACATAGAGGTTGTAGACAAGGGGACCCGATTTCACCTTACATTTTTATTCTATGCGCCGAAATTTTGGGGAAAATGATAAGGAACAATCATAATATAGTTGGAATCACCATAAACAATAAACAATACAAATTAAGTCAATATGCTGACGACACTCAAATATTTTTAAATGGTAACGAAGATTCACTCAGAAATTGTTTGTTAACACTAGACAACTTTTACAAAATGTCAGGTTTAAAGATTAATATAGAAAAAACAAAAGCGTATTGGATTGGGGCCTCACGCCATTCACAGGACAAACTTTGTCAAGAAATCGCATTGGATTGGTCAACAGAGCCTTTAAAAATTCTTGGTGTTTATTTTTCAAATAATGTCGATGATATTTGGAATCTCAATAGTCAAGAAGTTTTACAAAAATGCGAAAAATCTATTAATATATGGTCAAAGAGAAATCTGACTACATGCGGCAAGATAACTGTTTTAAAATCGTTAGTTTTGTCAAAATTTGTGCATTTATTTATATCCCTCCCAAACCCACCAGAACAACTTATGAAACAGATAGAAACTTTGTCATTTAAATTCATCTGGAATAATGGACCCGACAGAATAAAACGTTGTTTAAGTTCCAAATCGATTGAATCCGGTGGATTAGGTTTTTTAAATATTAAACATTTTATATGGAGTCTAAAAATAAGCTGGTTAAGAAGACTAACTTTGTCTACTAATAGTACTTGGGAAACACTTTTCAATGATACAATTACTGACATAATTACACTTGGACCGAGGTACACTCTTCTTAGATCTACAGCAATTCAGAACCCTTTCTGGAAAAATGTGCTTGAAAGCTGGCACACCTTTTGTGAAAACATGCCAATAGAAAGCCTTGATAATGTACTTTTCTCACCATTATGGTATAATATTAATTTTGTAAACAAACAACTATTTTATAGAAACTGGTTTTCGAAAAATGTTACTTATATTATCGACTTAATAGATGAAAACGGCGAATTTTTCGATTTCATGCAATTTAAAAATATATATCAAATCCAAGGTACATTCTTAGACTACCAGAGACTCATTGAAAATATACCAATTGAATGGAAATCTTTAATTAGAAACAATGCTATTAATATTCAGAATATTAAATACAACATAAATGTTAATCCATATTTAAAGGTGCTGTTAAAAACAAATAACGGATGTAAATTGTATTACAATATCATAAACAAAGAAAGTACTATAATTGTGCCTGAAAAATTGAACCGTATGTTTGCATACCAAATTAATGAAGCTGACTATAAATCATGTTGTTCTGCAACCAAAGCAATTCAAGAAATAAAGTTGAGAGATTTTCAGATAAAGATAAATAACTCTATTCTTGTGACAAAAACTTTCTTACATAAAATTAACAGAGCCGACAACGACCGTTGTTCGTATTGTAACCAAGAACCCGAAACTATAAATCATTTGTTTTTACAATGTCGAAATACTCAACGCTTTACACTCGACGTACAGAACTGGTTACGAAACGATTGTGATTATAATTTTTCTTTTTCAGAAAAAGATTATATATTTTCATACGAAAAAGGTAACAAAATTGCGAGTTTTGTATACTTGCTTATGAAATATTTCATTTATAAGAGTAAATTTAAAGTCGAGAATACAGTATGTTTAACAATTGCTGGGTTCAAAGTGTATTTGAAACAAAAACTTCTTTCAAAAAAGTACATTGCAAAAGTAAATTCTCAACTGGAGCAATTTGAAGAATTTGACAAGTTATTACAAAAACTTTAAGGCTTGGCCTATTAATACCTGTTTCCCCAAGGCAATTCTGAGGCTCCTCATGTATGAAAAAAATCTTGTCGTATAAACAAATTTTAAATAAAACTTTTTTTTCAAAATCACCACAAGTAACTTTGAAACAAAACCAAACGAATTATCAGCAGCCAAAAATATAATGCAGATCGTATGGCGCATTTGGTGCCCATACATTTTTGTTTAACTTTTAACTACGTTTTTCTTTTTTGTTATATAAAAACTCGTTTCAGGCCAGAATCTTAGAGGCATTTACCGTATTTATGATAATGAAATTAATTATCTAGTTGAAAAACATGTAACGTTACAATTTATATCTTGTACATATCTGTAATCCACATTATACGATGTTGTTATATGTCAATTTATCAATAAATGGGGTCACCCGTAACTGGGGCCCGAAACGCGAAAAAAAAAGGTTATTTCTGACCAAGAATAGAACATTTTTGATCTTTAACAGAGGACGTTGATGTGCTGGCTGATCTTGAACTACACTGTTCATACATTAAAGACCAGTCTTAAATCTCAAGCATTTGATTGGCTGAAATGGAGAAAAGTCTTTGGTCCTGGTCTGGTATATTTCATAAACTGGGTTTAAGATTTAGTATAAATTGAACATGAATATATTTACGGTAAATGTAACCCGATTCTTATCTGAATATTAAAATATGTTCTTTACTTAAACGTTAATCAATACTTTGAAAACAATTTAAACGTAGGTTAACTACTAGATAACTAAACTAACAATGCACCGGAAGTAAAAATACTGTGTTAGCAACAGCTGATTATTGACATTATTTGGAGAATTGGAATACATTTCAAAAGTAACTATACTCTTGAAGAATATATATCAAGGAAATATAGGACTAAATTTTATCTTGAAACAATCCATTGATTAACAATGGCCATGTCAGGAAGTCATTCTATACTTGGAGCATCTGATGAAGTCAATGACATTTACTGTGAACCGTGTAATCAAGCTGGACAGGTAGCAGTTGCCGAGGGTTACTGTGTGGACTGTTTGACAAACCTTTATCTCAAGTAACTGCGTTCTTAAAGTATATAACATATATCAAGAAAATATACCAAATAAAACATAATATGTAAGTAATCCAGTTGTAAACATTTGCAATGGCCATGTCAGGAAGTCGTTCTATACAAGGCGCATCTGATGAAATCAGGGACATTTACTGTGAACCTTGTCGTCAAGCTGGACAGCATGCAGTTGCCAAGGGTTACTGTGTGGACTGTCCTGAATATCTGTGTGGTCGGTGTTTCAAGATGCATCGCAGGAATAAAATCATGGCAAACCATGAGCTTCTTGACAAAGACTCAATGCCAGTAGCTCCAGATAGCAGAAGAAATGTTGTGGATGTCTGCGAGGAGAAATGCCCAAGTCATCCCAGTAAAGTGACAGAATTCTTCTGTGAGACATGTGATAAACTTGGCTGTCATGTCTGTGTCACACTTGATCATCGCCAGTGTGAGAAAGTGAAACATATCCCGGACATGGTAAACGGCATAGATCAAAGTGAAGAATTAAATAAAATTAATGAAAACGTTAAGTCAAAAGTAGATCGACTATCTAAACATGAAGAAAAGCAAAAAGCTAATGTCACTTCAAACAATGAAATGAAGAATCTTGCAAAACAACAACTGAAACGTCAGAGAGCCAAAGTCAACACGTTTTTCGATGTACTAGAGAAGAAGATGGAATACCAAATTACAGCCATTGAGAAAAGAAACAAGGACACTCTGAAAGCTGCCTCTGACAAACTGGGTCATACAAAGCAAGATTTAGATCAGATAAAGAACAACATAGAGGCAAAACGCACAGGACAAAACTGTAAACTGTTTATTGCAATGAAAAGGAGCGAGGAGATGATGAGGATTTTAGATGATCAATTTAATCAAATACAAAAAGAACAAACAATACAACGGTATAAATTGCTTCCTTCAAAACAGATCGAGGCTATGATGAGAAGAACTACAGAGATCTGCAGTATAGCAATAGCCAGACTTGAATCAAAGATTGACCTAAAGACGACAACAGATAAAGAAATCCCATTGATAGGAAGTCTGACCATAGTACATGGACATTACTGTGTTTTAGTAGACACTGTAAACAAAAATATGAAGGTGATTGACACAAAAAGTAAACATGTCACCTCAGAGATAGGCATTGAAGCAGAGGACATTTTGTCAGTGACATCTGTAAGTAACGATCAGGTTGCTGCCTCCGTTGAACAATCAGGTAACAGATATCAAATCCATTTCTTCTCTGTCTTAGCATCAGGAGTCATACAGAAAAATAACCAGCTGTATGATGTTGAAAGCAGTTATTGGGACATGGTTCATTGTAAAGGTAACATATATGGCACTTCTGTTTGTGGGATTGAGATACTCAGCATGACAGGGAAGATCAATAGGATAATCCAAACCGATAATATTCCGGATTATTTAGCTCTGTGTCCTGATGGACAAACACAATTTATGTAACTGACAGTTATAACCACAGTGTTACCAGTTTGACCTTGGATGGTAAAGTCAAGGGCGTCTACAAGGACAAGAACCTGCAGAAACCTCTGGGTATTACTGTGGACAAGCACGGCTATGTATATGTATGTAGCTGTGGTACAAACAATATTCATCAGCTGACTGCAGACCTCTAAAGGGTCCATGTTCTAATAGAAGATGTGTATGTGCGTAGCATTACCTACTCCAGCACTGAACACAGACTTTACATCAGTGACGGTGATCATATTCATGTGTATTCATTGAATGTTTAATAGACAGTTAGCCAAAATGTGAATATTAAGTTTACTGAAGTGTGATATATAGCAGTTTGTTTCAATAAATTCATATTAACAATGTACAAGAACATGCTATTTGGCCAAAATCCTTTGTCTGTTTTGAAATTGTTCATTTTATAAATCATGCTCTCTCTTTCTCTCTTCTTCTTGGCTGTGAGGGGATGCTGTGCCTTTAGAATGTGGAAATTCCTGATATGCATATTTCACTTTTTTGCTGTATGTATTCTCTTTTTTCTCTTTTAAACTCTCTTTTAAATGTTGTATTCTTGTTCTTTTTGAATGAAATAAAGCTTAAATAAAAAACTACTGTTAAATGTTAAAGTGTTCCTATAACATTTCAGAGCAGAAGGATAGTGTTACCAAATTTAAATATTAAAAGCATTATTTCTTAACGATACTACACATGTATGTAAATCACATTAATCATATAGTGAGTAAAATGAAAACTTTAGTAGAAATGATGAGTGCTTCCTAAAAAAAGATTTACTGGAGGTGCAAAAATAGGTCACATAATTTAACCATCTCAGGTAACAGGCTGTATGAAAGCTAAAGGCAATATTTACATTTTATTATCCCTTCGTTCCATGCATAAGATTGGTTATCCTGCGGGCAAACAGTATCGATCCAGATCAGCTGGCATATATGTGCCGTCTGATCAGAATCTACTACACTGTTGGCTTTAAGATTCACTAAGTTTGACTAAGAAGTGAACAGTGTAGATCTAGATCCGATGCACAGATATGCTGGCTGACCTGGATCTACATTCCTTACACATGTAATAACCCCGTAAAATGGAGTAAATTATATGCCTGACAAAATACAACTTGCACATCGTGATGATTCTTTGGTAAGTTGATCTTCAGATAAAGATATTGTGATCTGGCATGCGCAGAGTGATTTTGGATCTGGCATGCGCAAAGAGATCTGAGATCTAGCATGCGCATAGTAATCCGGGATCTGGGATGCGCAGAGTGATTCAGGATCTGGCATGCCAGTGATCCGAGATCAGGCATGCGCAGAGTGATCCGGGATCTGGCATGCGCAGTGATTAGAGATCTCGCATGCCCATTGATCCAGGCCTGGCATGCAGAGAGTGATCGGGGTCTATCATGCGCAGTGATCCGGGATCTGGCATGCACAGTGATCCGGGGTCTTGCATGCGCAGTGATCTGGGCTATGTTATATGCAGTGAAATCCGGGACCTGCTATGCACAGAGTGATCCGGGATCTGGCATGCGTAGAGAGATCCGGGACCTGGCATGCGCAGAGTGATCGGGGATGAAGCAAGCGCAGAGTGATCCGGAATCTGGCATGCGCAGAGTGACCCAGGATCTGGCAAGCCCATTAATCCGGGATCTGTCATGCGCAGAGTGATCGGGGATCTGGCATGCGCAGTGATCCGGGATCTTGCATGCACAGTGATCCAGGGTCTGGCATGCGCAGTGATCTGGGATATGTCATGTGCAGTGAAATCCGGGACCTGGCATGCGCAGAGTGATCCGGGATCTGGCATGCGCAGAGAGATCCGGGACCTGGCATGCGCAGAGTGATCGGGGATCTAGCAAGCGCAGAGTGATCCGAGATCTGGCATGCACAGTGATCCGGAATCTGGCATGCGCAGTGATCTGGGATCTGGCATGCGCAGTGATCCGGGATCTGGCATGCGCATAGTGATCCGGGCCAATCTTGTGCTCTATATGAATCAAGTCACTCATATTGACGCGTGTTAAATACGCATGCACAATACTGTTAATGTGACTAATGTGACTAATTTCCGAGATTTGGACTTTATTTCAATCTTGAAATCAATTAAGAAACTTAAGGGGCCGTCACACTACGACGTTCTGGTCAACGTTCTCCGAACGTTTCAATCGTTCATTTTTATCGTTCTAGAATGAGGATGACACATCTGGCGTGTTATTAATGTTTAGTCTAGCGTTCTACGCCGATGCCCGGCAATCAAGGACGTTCACTAGCGTTCACACAACGCACTTCTGGCGCTATCCCAGCAACCAACGACTAACAACGTTTCTTCAAACGTCGTAGAACGCTGGCCAGAACGTCATATTGTGACGGTCCCATTAGGGATTTTTAGAGTTGTGGATTGAGGGAAGAGAGTAGGCTAAGAAAATATCCCGCTTTTCTGGGGCGGATGATCCCACATTCTGCATATATCCACATTTTGTTTTTATCCATAACTGATATCTGAAAATAGCAAAAAAGTAAATAATCATTATATAAATGGGGGGGGGGGGGGGGGGCAGAGAGTGTAGTTGGAACCATCCCGTATACCATAGATTTTATAAATTTTCTTTTTCCCTTCATTGCTTATTTCGGATTAACAAAAATGTGGGGGTGGGGGCGCACAGGGATATGACCTGATAGTTTCCTAAACCCACATATTTGGTTTCGTTAATAGCTTATGTCTTTTGTTTGATTGTGAGGCTGGGGTAAGGACAAGTTAGTATATTTCCGAAAACTTTTTCCGTTCATTTATGTTTTAATCCCAATTTCTCTTAGTTAAAAAATCTTTATTATAAATGTTTCCAATCTTCTATAAGCTAATACAAAAATGTCAGCTTAAACAAGAAAACCTCAAATTTGTAGATTCAGAGCAGCCTGCACATCTGCTAAATTCAACAAGTAGTTGTAATTTCTAAGGTGTTAAAATAGTCTGCAATCTACGGTATATAGATTGAATAATAACAGCATCATCTGCTAAGGTGTACAAGATTGCATCCTGTTACACATGTATTACATAAACATCCATTTTACCCATATTACATAAACGGATGATTACATTGATAATAGAATATTCACAAATATAAAACACGAGGTCTTTATTGAGCATCTATCATTCCTATGTAGAACATGTAAAGTTATTCCCCCAGCCACCACCTCACACATTTTAATACACAATGAAATCATTGTTTTTCATTTCATGAAGGATTCAAATTAATATAATCTTTTTTTTTATTTGACAATGGTCAGACATTAAATCTCTAATAAATATAAAAATATCAGCTTAATATATTTCTTTTCTAGTATTTTGTTTTCTTGCTATCAATAAAACTCATTCAAAATGATTGCAATTGAGTCATAGTGTCAATAAATATAAATTTTAAACTTTTACTACATAAATAAGCATTTACCTGTGTGTGCCAACAGTGTAGATCCAGATCAGCCAGCACACCCGAGCTGGACATCTAATATGTATTTATAATTTGGGGCGGATCCAGAGAGAGGGTTCGGTAGTGTTGCTCAAATCCCCTTTTTGGACAGCACTCTTTAATTTTCATGGAAAGTTTGGAAAACTTTCGAAAAGTTGGAAACTATAACTCCCCTAAGACTTCCCCCCCAAAAGACAATTTCTGGAAATATTGCATCCCTTCCCGCTAATACATGTACATAGTACACACCATATCTGCACTGTCAATGTTATCAACAGTTATCTTATATAGTTGGCTGTTCATCTGTCTCAGTATTTATGCACTCTATGAGATTTCCCTCTGCATGTTTAGTCGTTCTTGCTGTTGGAAATACAAGTGTATGTTGTAGATTATTTTGCATAACAAATACTCGAAACGTTCGTATTTGGGTAACAAATTGGCTTTTGGTTTGATTATTAACATTTGTTATCAGCTCGTTTCTTACTTACAATTATATTAACGCATATGAGTGTGTTATTTTGATTCTGCACTGAACAAAAAATGCTTACCACTTCCACGGCAAACATTAAAGGAGTTTGAACATAAACAAATCGGCAATAAAGTACCCATGTTAAGTGCAAAAGCCGTCGTGAAGAAATATATGCAAAAACTCGATAATAATTTAGTTACAATAGGTCCAAGAACGGTATATTTTGACTAAAAACACATTTTCAAGTCAGGCAATTTTCTATTTTCACTTTTTAAACAATCTTTCAGTTTATACTTTCAATAACTTTTTTGTTAAGACTTCTAGAAACATAGGATAAAAACCGAATGGAGCCTACACGTCTGGCCTCCGAGTAGGCGTATTTATATTACGATAACAGTGATAGAATCCTACTTACCAAGTCAAAATATCTACAGAAATGCACAAAATAACGAAATTTTCCGCCATTTTGTTCCGCACAGAACATGTCCCTCACTTACTTTTCCGCAAAAACCAAAAACGTTGGACCTAGATTAATTTCAACAAACAGTGAAAATAGTAGTTGCAGATCTGACTGCATGGATCTGGATCTACCTTGGTGGCACATGGAAGTAAAAGTCTAACAATGGAGGTGTAGTGAATAAAATATTTCCCAGACAGAATAGGCAGGGATGTTATAATATCTAATTTCCAAGAATACTGTGTAAATCACAAGTAATCACTTTCTCACCGAAGTTTAAGCTTCATACTGTTTTGTGACAGATGAACAGATATGGGAAAATTGTTCACAAAATGCTTCTCAGAATCAGGTGTGGATCCAGAGGGAGTTCAGTGTGGTTGCTTGAAGCTCCTTATTGGCCATCAATATTTCATTTCCATGCAGATGTTTGTCAAAACGATGGAAATAATTATGTAACTACCCTAGGACTGTCCCAAACGAACCCCCTTAAAGAAATTTTACATCCAACCATGAGGATGGATGACATCTTACCTTTGAAATACTGATAACAATAAAACTTTTGTCACTTTTACTTGTGAGCATACAGTCCGAATACCCATTGCAAATCATCCTTCACATTACTGGGGTCTAGTAAGGCTTTACACTAAATGTATTTTCTATTCAGTTTCCTATTTTCTACAAAACTTTCTTCCAGTGTACAAACAAACTAATAAAAATCAATCTGGGCTCATTATCATAAAACTCAAATCCCAAGCTCTGATTGGCTGAAATAGAAACAAGTCTCCATTTAAACCAATCAGATGCATGATCAAACATGAATTTACGGTAAATGTAAACTGGCTTTTATCTGAATATTTGTATAAAATTTGTGTGTGGTCTGTTTCAGTAAAATCTTAAGGTAATCAATACTTCTAAAACTATTTAAACCTATGTTAACTGATAAATACCCTAACAACCCAGACAACAAAATGCACATGGAAGTAAAAATACTATGTTAACGCTTATTTAGTGTCATCAAATGTGACAATATTCATTCAGACTGAAAAACAAGATTTGGCGAACTGGAATACATTTCCAAAGTAACTGAGTTCTTTAATAATATAATAATCAAGAATATATACCAACAAAAACCATATCTTGAAATGATCCAGTGATAAACAAATACAATGGCCATGTCAGGAAGTCGTTCTATACTTGGAGCATCTGATGAAATCAGGGACATTTACTGTGAACCTTGTCGTCAAGCTAGACAAATAGCAATAGCCGAGGGTTACTGTGTGGACTGTCCTAAATATCTGTGTGGTCAGTGTTTCAAGATGCATCGCAAGAATAAAACAATGGCAAACCATGTGCTAGTTGACAAGGACTCAATGCCAGTAGCTCCAGATACCAGAAGAAATGTTTTGGATGTCTGCGAGGAGAAATGCCCAAGTCATCCCAGTAAAGTGACAGAGTTCTTCTGTGAAACGTGTGATCAACTTGGATGTCATGTCTGTGTCACACTTAATCATCGCCAGTGTGAGAAAGTGAAACATATCCCTGATATTGTCAAAGGCATTTATCAAAGTAAAGCTTTATCGAAAATTTATGAAAACATTAAGTCAAAAGCAGATCGATTATCTGAACTTGAAGAAAAGCAAAAAAACCAATGTCACTTCCAACTGTGAAATGGGGAACCTTGCAAAACAAGAACTACAACGTCAGCGAGCAAAAGTCAACACATTTTTCGATGAACTGGAGAAGATGATGTATGACCAAATTACAGCCATTGAGAAAAGAAACAAAGATGCTCTGAAAGCTGCCTCGACGGATTGGATAATACAAAACAAGATTTAGATCAAATCAGGAATGATTTAGAGGCAAAGGAAACAGGAAAGAACTTTGAACTATTTATAGCAATGAAAAGATGCAATGAGAAAATGATGACTTTAGAAGATCGATATTCGCAGATACAACGGAAACAAAGAATACAACGGTATAGAGTGCTTCATTTAGAACAGATTGACGCAGTGATAAGAAACACTACAGAGATCTGCAGTATAACAACATCCAGACTAGAGTCAGAGATTGACATAAAGACTAAGACAAAAAAAACTAGGCCCTTTGTAAGTAGTCTGACCATAGTGCGTAGACACTACTGCGTTGTAGCAGATGATGATAACAAAAGTATTAAGGTGATTGACACAAAGAGTAAACAGGTCACTTCAGAGATAGACAGTAAAGCAAAGACCATTTGGTCAGTGACATCAGTAAGTGACGATCAGGTTGTTGCCTCAGTAACATTATCAGATAATAGATATCAAATCCAGTTCTTCTCTGTGTCAGCATCAGGAGTCATACATAGAAACAACCAGCTGTATAATGTTAACACGGCATTTATTGACATGATCTATTGTAAAGGTAACATTTATGGTTAATCTTTTAACGGGATTGACATATTCAACATGACAGGCAAGATCATTAGGACACTCCGAAATGATGATTTTCTCCAAGGTATAGCTCTGTGTCTTGATGGACAAACCATTTATGTAACTGATGGTATAAACCACAGTGTTACAAGTTTGACATTGGATGGGAAAGTCAAGGCCGTCTATAAGGACAAGGACCTTATTGACCCTCAGGGTATTACTGTAGATAAGCATGGCTATGTATATGTACGTAGCTATGGTACAAACAACATTCAGCAGCTGACTGCAGACCTTAGTAAGGTCCAAGATCTTGTAGAAGATGTGTATGGGCATAGAATGACCTACTCCAGCACAACACAAACTTTACATCAGTGCTATTAATCAAATCCATGTGTATTCCTTGGACTGATAATAGACCAGCAATAAAAATGTGAATACGTATAATGAAGTGAGATAAATATCAATTAATTTTACTAAATTCATATTAACCAACTACAAGTATGTAGCCTAAACCATTATTGTACGACTGTATTGGTTAGTTTGACTTTTTCGGCGTAGATGTCTAACCTCTTTTGACCTAATTTATTAACCAATGAAGTGTTGTAAATAATATTCGTATTCTATTATAATGCACCGGGAAAATGAAATAAACTATTTTGATTGGTAGCTATTTATACCAGAGAGCCATCTAGCAGGGTGAACAAGTATGTAGTGGGATTTTTAAATAATTAATTTACACTGTTTGAAACGATTATTGTTGTGACTTCTAGATCTTTGCTATTCTCTTAAATCTAAAGATGTTGAAATGAGGCGCACTCCAGTACTCGCCATTGGTAAGGGGGTTTTTTTTGTCAAAAAAAAAATACAGTCACTCATTATCAACCTATCCAAAATGAAAGTGAAAGTAAGTGGAACTGCCTTCAGTCAGCTGTAAATAATATGCTACGCGATATAAACAATGAGTTCGCTATTTAAGTCTACATGAAATCTTTACTTAATTTATTTAGTTCTTTCAGTATATGACATAACATCAAATGCATAATCTTATAAGAATAAACAAAACCAAGACCTGTTTCAATACGCTTATTATATAAAATTCATTCTTTATCACGACTGATGATTGAAATATGTGCTTACTTGTCTTAAATCTGACAACAACGTGTAATATGTTACGCGAAAAAACTTCGAGTCCGCTATTAAAGCAATCGCACTCAAATCAGATCTAAGAACATGTTAGAGTAGTGGTTTTCAGGAGATGATTTGTATCACTGATTATTATTAAAGCATACAGCTTTCATATAGTAGATTGTTGTAATATATTCTATAATTGTTTAATATTCCTAGGAAATTCTGTTTAATTTTATTAAGAAAACAATTACAATGTTTTATCTCTTTTTTTTATTGCTAACAATAAGTCTTAAGATCTTCAATGAATTTATTTATTATCTAGGTTATTGATACATCCTCTACTACCTTGTTTTTTATGTTTAAGCCATTAATAAAGCCAATACCTTTAAGATACGTTTTTCATAATTATTAGATTCACATTTATAAACAAAACTAAAATCTATTTATCTGTTCCTTATTATGTGTGGTATGTAATTTTACATTCAAATCTAAGTAATTTAATAAAAATTATTTGTGTAGGATTCTCAATGAAATGATTTCATTTACACGTAAATCAAGATAAAGTGAATAATAGCAGCTATAAACTGCATCATTTCATATACCATCTACGCCGTTTATCTTTTTTAAAGATATTTCTTGTTTATAATTCTTTTATTCGTGTCGGCTTAATTAAATACGTACAAACAACTTTATTATTTTCTATATGACTTGTAGCCCGCCCGGCTAGCTCAGTGGATAGAGCATCGGACTGTCAATCCAGGGGTCGTGAGTTCCCAGCCGAGGCGGGAAAAATTTCTCCGTGACAATTGAACTCGGACATTGCGTCTGAGAGTCATTTGTCCCTCAACTCTGATTCAAGTGAGGAAGCAGTCAGTCGCTTGCGGAGAAATTGGTTAGTACTGGTTTAGTGTAACTGAATATTCATATTAACCATTTACATATTTTGTTATATGTACAATCACTCCTTATATATACTTCCTGATTTTTTTTTCTCTGTGATATGCAGGATTTATATTCTCACATGACCTATAAAAATTATATTCTATTCAGTTCAGCCAATTGTTACTCATTCAGCGGAAACCCATTCTTTAATTTTGGGAACATAATAAATGCCGCTATCATTAAATGGGGTTAATTTGAAAATACCGCATTGAAGGTTCAATGTTCACCGCCATATGCAAACCAACGTTTGGGATGGATCAAAATTGTACCGAGTCCTTAGCCGTGACGATCCTGGCCATATAACGGAATTTTAACAAACCCGAGGCGACCAATAGAAAACAAACACAAGCGCACACTTAACCTGAAGCCAATGATTAGTTCACTTCATACCATGGATCACAACAACTTATAACCAATACTTTCGTTACTCAATTTTGTGGACGTTTTATAATTTCATTCAATTTAACATTTAATGGTGCAGCATACAAACATAAGATTTTAAATGGACTTCTTATTTAATAATTGTTATTGTTTTTCCCTTAACCCTGTAAAATTAATATAGTTTATTATTTATGTTTATATTATATATGTATATATGTGTTAGTATGTTTAAGGGTATGTATTTGTATTTGTATACGTATATAAAACACCCCCTCAGAATGTCCCCTTCCATACAAAACCCCTATCTGGAAAGTTGAATTCGACACTGCATAACGATAGCCACCTTTTATGTTTCCCATAAAACATTTTTACACAATGAATGTTTCTCGAAATTACTATATTGTTGTTTAGGCGACAGAATTTGTAGAGAAATACACTATTCTTAAACGCGTACAAAACTACATTAATAAGTGAAAAAGATTTGCAAACTATAGTAAAGGAAACAAATGAAGGAATGATACATCAACTATGCATGTTAACTTATAAAGGAAATACCGTAACCAATGATGCTAACGCAACAAGTTTCTGCACAGGTCTTTTTTTTTATTTTTAAAGTTCGTATGAAAAATAAACGGTCTGGCCCAGCACAACCGGGCGAACGTTTAAGATTCATACAAGATAATGTATATAATGTTATATTTCTTTAGGTTACTGATTATTTTATGCGAGTACTGCTACAAAGCTACAACTGGATGTTCTTACTTGATAGTGGTAAATAAAGGTGACAGGTTCGAATCGAGACTGATGTAACTTGCTTTAATAGCGTGTACTGGTTGAATTAGATGCTGACATACTTAAGTACTGGAGGTTCGAACCCCAGACTATTGAGACAAGGACTTGTAAACAGCAAAACAGCAGCCCTATTTACACACCTTACTTATTCGCACACCTATATAATGAAACACAATCAAATTATATGATGGGATAAGGCCGCGATATTTTATTTCAAAATAGAAAGTTAACCATGGCACATACAAAACATACACACATGATAAGATATTTTACATTTACTTTTTCTTTTACCTTACTTAGCTTTTATTTTATTTTTATTTTTTTTATTTTTATGCAAAGTACCATAGCTACACGTTTGAAGTTTATATAGTAATATAATACAGCTATTTAATTTAAGAAATTCCCTTGGCACACAGGTTACGTATTAGCCTGGCACTGATGGGATTAAATTCGATAATCAGCCAGATTCAAAAAAAATGACTCAATTTTGAGAAAAACATGTCGCCAGCCTTTGGACGACCAAATCCTCAAGGTTAGAACTCTAAAATTAAATATTGCTATTTTGGTGAGAGATCTGATGTTTGCTTAGAACAAACATCACTGAGATAGCCATTTATGTTACTTCCTGTAAGTTTTATAGCATGCTAAATGTCTAGTAACATCGCTTTTGTGCATGTCGCCAGGCAAAACATCATTTTTTGCAGTAAAATTGTTGAACTATGATGAATGGCAATTAAGAAATTTACTGTTTTTAATGTTTAAGGCACGTGAAAATATGATATTAGAAAGTTCTGTTGCAATTGGATGCCATTTCAAACAATGACACTGGTTTTAAGGGATGTCGCCAAAAAACTACTTTCCTACGGTAACCATTTTTAAACCTCACTGCTGATGGTATTAAATAAGATAAAAACAATTATCAAGGCATAAATATTCTATAGAATTATCAAATTTTATGTATTTAAAATAAAACACCTGCGGCTTTTTTATATTTTTGTTGGTCATAGCCTTAATACGAAATTCTTGATGTCCGATAATAAAATTTTCCTCCGTAACTGTGTATTTCACTTCTTTTAATCAATGTTAATTCCATGGATCAAACAGTTTACATCGATTACATGATTATCAATTGATTAATACGTACCATCACTAAATAAGTATTATTTATTGCAAATATTAGTCAAAAAATGTTAAAAAAAATTTCCTCCGTATTTTTTTCTTCCGTAACCAAAAGTATCATGATTGCTTCAAGTGCTAATTAAATTGTTGTTATCAAATGACTTCCTCCTTATTATCACAGAAGCCGTCAAGTAATATGGTCAGAAGTGGTAAGATAATTAAAAGTTACCCTTGTAATTTTGGGTTACGGAGGAAAGTTACGGAGGAAGCTAGAAAAGTAACGGAGGAATATTATGCACGATTATCAATTTATCCTCGTATAACTTGTGTCTAAATGTAAGCTGCACACATGAATTTTTATTTTTAAAAAAATGTTCCTCCCTTGCAACTGATACCTACGTATACCAAAACGTTTGTCGAAATTCAAACAAATACTATTATTGTACTGCATAAAATATATATGCAGGTTACTTTTTATTTTGACTGGTTTTGCTTGAGCTTGGCCTCTATTGCTTCAACACTAAAATTACATTTTAAATGAAAGTTATACAAACATAAGTGAAAATATTTAGCTCACAACATTTAATAAACCTTAAAATCAGTTGAATTACAATGCAGTACCAGGCACGATGAAAAAAACCGTGTTGTTTTTAGCACAGACAGTGATGTACAGTGGTCTGCATTCTTATTTTATGAACATAGTTCACTTGAAATGCTTTATTTGGCATTTGTTTGATTGAAACAGATTGCAAACAGTCTGTTTCATATAACCTGCTGATATGTATATTAACATCAAGAAAAATATTAACAACATACACCTACTTAATACATTTTCCTCCGTAACTTTTCCTCCGTAACTGTTGGATAACATTTTTGTTTGTTAAGCATTGTAAATTCAGAAAAGTTATATTCAATTTGAATTTTTAGTTTTTTTTATTAATAAATATACGTACAATTACAGGTATGTTAGTACGTTACTGGTCTCTGTTTAATTGGTAATGTATCTCTGTATTTGTTATAAAGTTATTTTCTGTTAATCTTGACATACATGTACTCATGATAGTTGATAAAATAGCAGCCGTGTTTGTTTACAATTTTTAAACATTGTGTATTTAATCCATTATACTATGTTTCCAGTCAACAATAACATGTTTAGAAGGTGTATTCTGTAATTAGTTCAGTTTTTATTATAAACCATGTGTTATAGTCACCTGCAGTTTTCCTCCGTAACTGAACATTTGACACAAAGAAGCAATTGTTATGTTTTGAGCTTATCGGCTAAATGGTGTGATCCATACTTTTTTCTGAAGTCTATACATTATTGCCTAAATAAAAACGTATTTCCTTCTCACAAATGCAGATGTCCAATTTTTGGTTTTTACTTGATCAAAATTGAGTCAATTATTTGAAAGTAAAATAACTTTCATTAAAATTTGCTATTAGTATTACCTAGTGGGGGCGGTATTACCGTTATACCGATTGCGATTCGAGTCATTGCCGATACGCTGTCGTTATGGGAAAATTACGTAAATTGTAGCCAAATTAATATCATACCCTGTTACCAACTCTCCCAAGTACAGTTGGCTCTCCTACATACAGCTCACGGTAAATAATTTTAGAGGAGAGGTGGTGTAAGTATTTCGTTTATATCTTCGGAAATTCAAAACCTTCTAAAAGTGAAACATATCAGTGCTCAGGTGAATAAATAATGACTATGTTCTGCAAGTGTCACAACATTTCATCTTGAAATAAACAAATTACGGCGAGTTAAACGCGAAAGTTTGACCCAAAAATGTCAAATGTCAAAATAAAACGGAAGTAACTAGGATAATTATCCTACCCATAGCTACCCGAGTTACGTTTCTTCGCACAAAGGAAATAGTTACAGTGACAACTGTTCTACAATACTCACACATAGTAAATTGCGTTTCGTGAAGCGATGGTTAACTTCGATAGCATGTGTAAGATCCTAACAATATACCGCGATACGTATTGTGGTAAGACATGCCCGTACCGCGATATTTTGCGGTACGCTTTGCGCCGCGATACCCATTCAAGGTTTATTAAAGTGCAGGGGAAGTAACTAGGATAATTATCCTACCCATAGCTACCCGAGTTACGTTTCTTCGCACAAAGGAAATAGTTACAGAGCTGCTAGGTTCTCATTTGCACGAATTTCCTAGCCATCGATGAATTTGCTGGTGGAACTATACTCTATGCAAACTTATTTCCAACAAAACAGGTCATGCTCAAAGAATAATCTGGGCTGAAGGTTATAAAACGGAGATAGTAAACCAGTCTCAAATCTCAAGGATTTGATTAGTTGAAATGGCGACTTGTCGCCGTTTCAGCCAATAAGATGCTTGAGATTTGAGACTGGTTTCCATGCTCACTTTTATAACCTTGGGCACTGATTTAGAACTACACTGGTATTCAAATAATGCCCGTCTAAGGTTTACGGACGGTATCTTGAGTCTTACTATTTAGTAGTTACGTTTCTTGCTACACCAATTTCCTACACTCGGCAGATGTTTAATAACAAGCTGATAAAACATTTCGCTCTGATCAGATCTTGATCTGATAAACAGAAATTGTTTTAAAAAATGTATGGTTATAAAAGAAATGGCAAGAATAAATGGAATCCCGCAAATGATGTCATATCATCCGTCATGTTAAGTGTTGCCAGGTGCATGGAAAATGTGTTAATGAGCCTCGACTTGTTTAAGCAAAGCCGACTGCATGAAATAATTGTGTTAATGAGCCCTCGACTTGTTCAAGCAAAGTCGACTGCATGAAACAATGTGTTAATGAGCCCTCGACTTGTTCGAGCAAAGTCGACTGCATGAAAAAATGTGTTAATGAGCCTCGACTTGTTCAAGCAAAGTCGACTGCATGAAAAATGTATCAACTTCGGTTTTGAAGTATTCCGTCCACTCAGTGACTTGTCACGCCGACAATTTCAATTATTCAATCAAGATAATTATAAGGATCAAACTTAACGTAAAAATGTCGCTAATGGTCTTATATTGTAAGGTTATGCAGAGATGGACTTTTTCATTATTTTGTGGTGATTTGTCTTCTTTATTTAAAATAGGAAAGCGAGATGTGGTAGGGATAGAATGCGGATTTGGTCCGATACAACTGTTTGCGAAAACATTGAAAAGAAACAAATTGTGAGCAAAATTTTAAAAAAATCTTCCTCGTTCAAAACACATCTTAGTTACAAAAAACAGCGATATCATTGAATGAATCTAAAAACTTTACTTCGTTCTCTTAATATTTTGTGTGTGGTGTAAGATCGCGGAAGAAAAACAAGAAAGAAAAAATAAACAACATGGACATGCATGAACAAGTACAAAATCTTACTATTGTGTGCTTTATAACTTCCTACACCAGAAAGCACTCTTGCCACACTAGAGACGTTCCTTGTGATATGTTCAATTGAACTTTTGATAACTCATACTTGATTTTGATATATTATACTGGATTTTGATATCTCATACTGATCTTTTGATATCTTCTACTGAACTTTTGATATCTTACACTGGATTTGATATCTTTTACTTGATTTTGATATCTTATACTGAATTTCGGTTGTAAAATGATCACTAAATTAATCTTGTTACTCGTAATACTGGCAGTTTGCTCTGTCTCGACGTCAGATGTGCTAACAGTCAATGTAAAGCACTTGTGGGATTGTTCCGGATATTACGCGTGCGTTTTCGGGAAGCCCGTGCAAATGCCGAACTGCGCACCTGGTTGGACATTCAGTATGTCCGCTAAAGTCTGTGTACTGGTGGGAAGCCCATAAGCCGACTGCGTTGCAAAATCGCTACCAACCTTACCCGACTGTGGTAAGTTTTAAGATATTACTTTCTGTGTTTTACAGACATTATGATTGGTTTTAAAAAATTGTTTTCGCTCTTACAGGTAGGAACTTGATTGTGTTGTTTTGTTCTGATTTCTATGTTTAGAAATTTCAATAGTCAAGAGTTCAGAAACTTGTCTGCCGACCCAAAATGACTCGTCTTAATGACTTATTCAAATCATGAGAAATTGATCTGATGTGCAGGAAATCTTGGTTGAATAATAATTGTATTAGTGCAAGAGTGCAGCTACAGCAGAAGACGTTTGGGTGCTTTCTAGATCAGTAAACATCCCATGGAATTTCGTCTGAAGCAAATTGCTTCCTCACATATTTTTTGCTAACATGCTTCACCCATTTATCATTCAACTACTGTGAAATCATTTTACTTCGCGCGAATTTAATTTTCGCGTATTTCGCGCTACGGCCAGATCGCGAAATTCAACCCCAGCGAAATTAAAGTCTTTAACAGTGTTTCTTATAGGAAACACAGTTGCGCTAATTCATATCGCCGCGAAGTTGTTATTTACTTGTTTTACGCGAAAATTCGTCCTCGCGAAATAAAATGATACTACAGTATGTCATTAATAATATCTGTAAGCAAAAGACAGTTTGAGTGCGTTTTTGTTTGTTTAAAATTTTAAATTCCTCTCGGATTCCGACGCAGATTGGAATGATATGAATACCTAACATTAAAAGCTATAAAAAAAAAACCTTAAAGGCGTATTTGGTCCAAAGCGGAAAGAAATATTGTGCTTGATCATTATTTTTCGCATTGTACATATATAAAGGATTGAGAAAAATGGCTTCTGACAATTTTGCATTGCGTTTCAGATACAGCAAAACAGATGTTAACGATCTTTAACGATTTAAAAATGGACTGAAGACAAAACAAAAGAAACACGGGGAAATTATGGGTCATTTATGAGAACAACAGTTTTAAGATCACATATTAACTTGCAACCATTAAAACAGTTATACCAATTTGTTCACTCTTGCAATAACATGTTTAATTGGACATAATGTTTTTTAATAAAGCATCACAACTACCACCAAAAACAACGAGAAGAGCACTATACGACTCTTCGCTTGTTGAGAAATTACAACCTATACCAAATGATTCCGCGGCCGACAGCTCCATTGCCTGCCGAATCACCTTAATACCTGTTTTAATAAGCATGTCTATTTTGTGTATTTCACCAAAATGAGCGAATGCGTTATACCATGATATTGTTAAAATTGATGCAGTTATTTTCCCGTTTGTGTAAAATTACATAAAATGATCAATCTTGTTTATATTCGGACGTTATTAAAAAGACTTTCACGGACATTCACAATCAAGCTGGGAATCGTGTTTTTATAGACTACTATTTCAAATTATCTAACATGATATCCAATTAACGAAGTACATAATTTATAACAGAGGTCCAGTAACAGCACAAGAACAATGTCAACTTGGAGGTATAATGGCCAACCCGATGGAATGTCAAACATACTATAATTGCAGCCACCGTTATGATGGTCAAGTGCCCATGTTCCTTGAACTGTATATGCAAGAGTGTCCCTATCCGCAGTTTTTCAACGAGGAAACTGGGATGTGCAACAATTTCGAACTCGTTCGGTGCGGTAATCGACGGGAATATACAAATGGGTGCAAGTATAATTATTAACTTATTTAGTAATTAGTAAGGTAGAGAAACATCTTAAGGCTGCAAAGTCATAGACAACATTATTATTATTTTCAAATTTGCAAAAAAAAAACAACAACAAAAAACTCATGCATGGTTCTAAACTGTTGATGTCTTTTGAGGCCCTTGCTTACATTTAGATATTTGAAAACACTAAACATTTTCGTCCTAACCAGGCACCTTTAAGAGATGACGTCATAGAGTATTATACGCCGCCGTGTGTCTGAACGTCAAAGCCTTGAATTGATATTGGAATGATTCAATCCATAGAATGCTGACAGTGTAATAAATCTAATCTGAGGATTTTCATCAGCAATGTTTTCTGGCTTTTTGTCTAATTTTCAGTAAACATTGAAACGTGTGTATTTTGCAGGTGACTACAGAAGAAACAAATGCCCACGTTCTCATTGTATTCCGTGGAGTTTCCGCTTCCCGAACGGTGACGGAAAGCCAGACGGCATACACGCTCACGAAGAAAAATTGTGGTCTCCCTCTTACATTTTCTGTAATAAACAGCGCTACATTTCTCAAATCACGTGCAAACCGGACGGAGAAGGATGGGCTCAATTATTTCATCCGGAAGTTAACCGGTGCGTTCCGGTATACATGATCCCACAAGAACACGGCGGGGAAATGCCTAACTGTAATAACCGAACTGATGGGTTCTATCCGGATGAATTCGGACGATGCGACAGATACACGATCTGTCGCGGCAATCAGTTCCTGGGTCGTGGGAAATGCTTGAATGGAACAGTGTTTGATACTGTTCAGATGGAATGCGAGCGAATCGCTTCGGCGTGTGGCCGATGTGGGCGGGGTAACTGGTATGTACTTGTCCATGTATGGATGACAATGCTATATCAACTTCATATTTTTCATGTTCTGTGCACTTTACTTTCACGTGGCTTTAAGTTTTTTGTATTTAACCACATCGGAATTTGCGCAAACTTAAAACACGTGTGAACACTTTTTCTGATACGTACAGAAAATTTATATTGCGCAAATGTGTGTCCCTTTGGAGAGCTGATTTTTGCAACTGCTGCAAAAATATTTTCTTTAAGAAATTTTAATTAACAATATCTTTTAAATTTAAGTTCTTAAAAAATACTGAAAACAAGACCAAGTAAGAGCATTATTTTTCAAAGAACATGAATTATATAAAATTTTTGAATAATTATTGCATCTCTTCTGTGTGATTACGTTATTGTTTTAAATTCCAGCTGAAGAATCCAGCTTTCAAGGAAAGAGATGCTGAGAGAAATCGCCAAATTATACAGCCAGACTCAACTACATGTATTTGTGCTACAGTTTAACAGAACCGATAGGGACTAGAAAACAGCCAATTAATACCAATGTTATTTATCTCCCCACACTTAAATGATATGTTACGTTTCTACCATTCGTTATCAATAATCAACTGTTATTGCCAATGTTTATATATTCAAGGAACTATGTTGTACAGTTACATGAAAATTTCTATAAAATACACAATTTGATCACTAGCTTAAGTTTACTTTCAAATATTCATCTCAAACATTATTCAATTAATATATAGTTACAACATACCATTATAACAATAGTTTAATACACTAGGTTATTCCAGTGTTTAGCATTTTGGAAACTAGAGAAAAATCTGTTTTGACATATTTATTTTATCACAAAACATGTTTAACTCCCTAATCATGTGAACTCCCAATCCTTAACTCTATGGATACGATTGATGTTCCATGTGTGACGAGTGTAGATCCAGTTCAGCCTGAAAATCAGTGCATTCTGTGTTGATTCATATCAGCCTGCACAGATCCTGCTCAGACTACACTAGCCGCGGGATATATGGGGATATAAGCTGTAACAATGGAGTAAATTGTTAACAACTGTTTTCATCTCCTCAACCTGCTAAATTCAACTTGTAGTTGTAATTTCTAAGGAGTTCACATGGTCTGCAATCCACTGTATACAGATTGTCTTCTTGTGCAAAATAACAGCGTCATAAGCTTAGCTGAAGAGAATGTATCCTGGATGAAACTGTTACAAAAACATCCATTTTACCTACATTACAACAGCAGAATGTCGGATAATTACAGTGGTAATACAACATTCACAAATATCAAACACATGGTTTATAGTTATTGAGCTTATAAAACTCCTTTGTAACACATGTAAATTTCTTTCCACTCTCAGATTTCAATACATTTTAGAATCCTGTTTCTCATAGGGGATTTATTTTTTTTTTTTATTTTGTTCTTGATCAGGTCCTGAATTCAATTCTGAAACCTGAATTCCCCTAAACAATTAAACTTTTAAACTTAACCTTTCGTTTCTATTAATTTTTCCTTTCCAAAATCTGTTAAACCCATTCTTTTATCTGGGGACCATACGCTGCTGAACATGGAATGGTGTAAATCTGAAAATACCACAATGAAGGTTCCATTTGAAGATAACACCATCACAGATTTCAATACACTTTGGAATCATTCATTTTATGTTGATTTTGTTCTTGATAAGGTCATGAATTCAAATCCCAAAAAAGTTTAAATGACCAGCTTACTTTTCCAAGGGTGCAAGTAAGGAATTATGAAAAACCTAAAATCCTGAAAATTGGTCAATTTATATAGGGAAAATAAAGAAACTCGACCATTTTGTAGACACACCATTACCAGAATTTTAGGCATACGCCTGAAAACTTTCACTTTCGCAGTTTTCTATTATTTTCCCTCCCAAAATCTATTAAACTCCATCGCCTTGACACATAATGCAATGTCAACAAATGTAAACTTTAACATCTTAGCAGTGTAATGCACACACCAGGCCACGCCAGACACAGCTGTAAACACTACAATGTGATCATACTTTTATACAAGCCGACAAGTCGATTAGTGTTGCCATCTGAAAAATTCGCTTTTATTGTTCAAACAGGAAGATTTTCTTGGCAGTTTTGAAATAGATGAAAAGGGAACTTTGAAAGCCATCGAACACGACAAATATGAAAATATTGCAGGCTCGGTTTGATTGAGCCTGTTCATGGACAGTAATGGAAATGCATATTACTGCCCACGCCGCCTAGCCCCGGGTTTAGCGCAACTCAATATTTACACAAATAAACAGCACAATTTTGACCATCCAAAACGATGGTGTGACGGTGGACATGGAACCTTCAATGCGGCATTTTCAGATTAATTTCATTCCATGTTCAGCGGCGTATGGTCCCCAGATAAAAGAATGGGTTTACCTAAACGAGAAAACAATGGGCGGAGCTAAACATAATAGAATTTTGAAAGGGGATCTGAGAATATAAATCCTGCATATCACAGACAACGCCAAAGGATAATTTTAAAAAGCAGGAAGTATATCCTTGGGGGTGATTGAACAATATCCTAATCTAAATTGGCTGGGAAATTAAAACCACCCATTTCAAAAGTGGCCGAAATATTAAAACAAAGGAAATTTTAGAAGTATTATTAACATAGTACATAAGTATCGTGCTCAACAACATTCAAAGAACGTAATTGATAACAGAACTGATTGAATGTACGGGGATACTTTTTACAGCCGCCACACCGCACAAACAACGCTACTGTGATATTGAAATAGATGAAAAGGGAACTTTGAAAGCCATCGAACACGACAAATATGAAAATATTGCAGGCTCGGTTTGATTGAGCCTGTTCATGGACAGTAATGGAAATGCATATTACTGCCCACGCCGCCTAGCCCCGGGTTTAGCGCAACTCAATATTTACAAAAATAAACAGTACAATTTTGACCATCTCAAACGATGGTGTGCATATGACGGTGGACATGGAACCTTCAATGCGGCATTTTCTGATTTATATCATTCCATGTTCAGCGGCGTATGGTCCCCAGATAAAAGAATGGGTTTGCCCTAAACGAGAAAACAATGGGCGGAACTGAACAGAATAAAATTTTGAAAGGGGATCTTAGACTATAAATCCTGCATATCACAGACAACGCCAAAGGCAAAATTTAAAAAGCAGGAAGTATATCCTTGGGTGTGATTGAACAATATCCAAATCTATATTGGCTGGGAGATAAGACAACATGCCAGATGGAAATTATCGCAGGCACAGTGGACCCTTCGTGACCAGTATGCATTAAAAGACCAGAATAATTATTTGTTTACGATTCGATTTGTTAAAGGCTGGTGCAAACAAAATAAAATCCACCGGATATATGAAAGTCAGTATATATAATTCCATCCTGGGTACTATTGTTTGTGACATAAATGAGACAGTGAAGAAACATAGAAAACCGTATATTGGAAAATAAGTGAATGTTTTGGCTTTATACTATCAACACAGTTGGCCCTGTACCTGTGGTGATGATGAAAAAAAATGAAATATGCATATTCGGAATGGCCACATCCAGCATACACAGCCTCCCCACACAGCCAAAAAGTAGAGAGGAAAAGAGAGCATGGTATTACAATAATCAGTTTCAAAATGGACGCCACAAACAAATAACGAAAGTGAGAACCAGAGGGCTTACCGCCTTGGAACGGTCAGTGGCAAAACAAATTGCCACTGGGGGTTTAAACCAGGATCTATAAGGAAGTTATGTTAATTGTTAATTGTTTCTTTTCAAACAGACTTTCTAACAAGGTAAAGTTCCAATCACAAGTTACAAAATGAAATGCCAAGGTTTCATCCAGCAAAGAGCAGTGAGGCTACAATTAAAGCCTTCGCTCCCGGGTAGAGCCAATATCATTTGAAATTCACAGTAGCGCTATTTGTGCAGTGTGGGGGTCGTAAATATAGTCAGTACTGTTATCAATAAAATAACCAATTACCGATGTCGTGCAGTGGTGATTGCGTATATCAGAGCTATCCGATCTACCTTTTTTGGGCTTGTCCCGGTTAGCTCAGTTGGTTGAGTTGTCGGAATTGCAGGGCTAGGCACTGTCGCCGTGACGATGCGGAGTCACTCTTATGTAGAAGCAATATCATTTCACAAACCATTGGACTGTGCACATCAAATGGACTCTTGATGTCAACATAGTGCATGTTTTGCCACGAGTTGCAGTGAAGCACCGTGTAATCAATTTTTGTTTTGTCAGCATTGTCGCTCAAATACCTCAATATGCCATGTTATCGAAATTCATTTTAAAAGGATTTCGGAAAAAAAAATATTATGAAGGATAAGCAGTGTAAATATTAGAATTTATCTGATAAATAATCTACATGTATTACAAAAGAGGCATGGAAACCAGTCTCAAATCTCAAGCCTTCAGATTGTCAATTCTGAGACTGGGCTTAATTGCAACCATTCAAAATATTTAGATCTGAGACAGGTTTCTAATCTCAGTTCTATCACCAGGTCTCAAAGTTAATCTACTACAAGTTAACTGAAATATACCATATATGTGGCCTCTTCATAATCTAATTCCTTAATATCTACAGAGAACTTGGTATTGGTTGTCAACTTCCGCTGTAGATCATCATTAGCTGAGGCAAGCTTTGGCAGGAAATCACGCACTTGTGACAACACTAAAATAGTAGAAATGATAGTGAAGAGATGTGACACAAACACTACCTTTTCCTGCTTATCACTGCAGGCTTTTATTGAAATCTTTTCATTCTATTGTAAGTGCAAAAATGTTTTGAAGACATTTGTCAACAGACTGCCATTTAATCCATTTTTAATGTTTTTTATTCCATCTGGAACTAGTGTAGATCTAGATCATCATAACCTTTACTACTTTTTTCAAATATTCGTTAGATGATTTCTGACCAAGAACTAAACAGAGCAGATTCTTATCTGACTGTATGTGTCTGGATCTACAGTGGTTGCAAACGGGATAAAAGGTTTATCAAAAAAGGCGAAGCAAACAGTATACTTCCTAATTAAATGTCTTTTACTCAAGATTTTTCTATAATCCTTCATAAACTCTTAAACCCTTGCAACGTCGTGCAAACAAATAGCTAGGTAAGCATTACGATCAACTGTAGATGGGTAAATCACCAGGCACACAGAGCGTTGTAGAATATCATGTTGGTAACCTTTTGTTTTGAATTTACAGATGGTTTTGACAAATAAGGTGGAGAAATAAGCATTTTTTTTTTAATTTTATTTAGAAGCCACCGAACACAGCATATAGTCACAATATTGCAAGCTCATTTTCATTGAGAATGTTCATGGGCAGCAATGGAAATATTTATTACTGTCCACGCCGCCTAGCCCAGGGATGAGCGCAACTCAATATTTACACTAAAATATG